>CAKNXH010060947.1:71963-86327 GCA_932178445.1 Andricus quercusramuli
TTCAATTCTCTGAATTCCTGGAAATCTGTGAATTCTTCGAATTTTCTGAATTCTTTGAATTCTCTGAAATCCTTGAACTCTCTGAATAACTTAAATTCTCTGAATTCCTGGAAATCTGTGAATTCTTCGAATTTTCTGAATTCTTTGAATTCTCTAAATTCCTTGAACTCTCTGAATTACTTAAATTCTCTGAATTCCTTGAATTCTCTTAACTCCTTGAATTCTCTGAATCCTTGAGTTCTCAGAATCCTTGAATTCTCTGAATTACTTAAATTCTCTGAATTCCTTGAATTCTCTGAAATCCTTGAATTCTCTGAATTCCTTGTATTCTCTGAATTCTCGGAATCCTCTGAATTATCTGAATCCTTGAATTCTGTGACTTCCTTGTATTCTCTGAATCCTTGAATTGACTGAATTCTTCGAATTTTTAGAATTCTCAGAATTCTTTGAATTTTCTGAATTCTTTGACTTCTCTGAATCCTTGAACTCTCTGAATTCCTTGAACTCTCTGAATTCCTTGAATTCTGTGAATTCTTCGGATTCTCTGAATTCTTCGGATTCTCTGAATTCTCTGAATTCCTTCAATTCTCTGAATTTCTTCAATTCGCTGAATGCCTCCAATTCGCTAAATGCCTTGCTTTCTCTGAATTCCTTGAATTCGTTAAATTTGTTGAATTCTCTGAATGCTTTGAATTTTTTGAATTCGTTGAATTCGTTGAATTCCTTGAATTCGTTGAATTCCTTGAATTAGTTGAATTCCTTGAATTCGTTGAATTCCTTGAATTCGTTGAATTCCTTGAATTCGCTGAATTCCTTGAATTCGCTGAATTCCTTGAATTCGCTGAATTTCTAGAATTCGCGGAATGCATTTAAATTTGCTGAATGTCTAGAATTCTCTGAATTCCTTGAATTCTCGCAATTCCCTGAATTATCTGAATAACCTGAATTCTCTGAATTCCCTGAATTCGCTGCATTCCCTGGATTTGTTGAATTCTCTGAATTACTTAAGTTTGTTGAATTCCTTCAATTCGCTGAATGCCTCCAATTCACTGAATGCCTTGCTTTCTCTGAATCCCTTGAATTCTGTGAATTCTTCGAACTTTCTGAATTCTTCGAATTCTCTGAATTCCTTGAACTCTCTGAATTACTTAAGTACAACCCTTACGTAAGGAGATAAACGTGCACAGTTGGGCAAGTGACATCCGTGCACGTGCACAGTTGGGCAAGTGACATCTGTGCACGTGCACAGTTGGGCAAGTGACATCTGTGCACGTGCACAGTTAGGAAAGTGACATCTGTGCACGTCAAAGTGCACAAGAGTTCATCTGTGCACGTCTAAATTTCGACGTGCACAGTTGTCCAAGTACCATCTTTGCACGTGCACAGTTGTCCAAGTGACAACTGTGCACGTCTAAATTTCGAAGTGCACAGTTGTCCAAGTACCATCTGTGCACGTGCACAGTTGTCCAAATGACAACTGTACACGTCGAAATTTCGACGTGCACAGATGGGCTCCTGTGGTCATGGACGTGCACAGATGGACGTGCACAGTTGTCCGTCCGGCCATCGACGTGCACAGTTGGGCACGTGCAAAGTTGCTACGTGCAAAGTTGTCCGTCACCCATCAATTCTCAAATAAATGATTGATTTTTTATCCAAGGAAGATTTCAGTTAACTTTTCAACATCAAAATATGAATTTTAAACAACAAGTAATTTTTTCATGAAATAGTTGAATTTTCAACCAAAAATAATGACTTTAAAAAAAACTGTCAAATTTCCAAACAAGTTATAAATTTTACATCTAGAAAGATAATTTGAAGAAAATACATTTGCAAGAGACTAGTTGAATCCTGAACAGACAGAAATCAATTTTTCAAAATTTGCATTGTTAAGCATGAAAAATTCAACATTTACCACAGAGGACAATTTTCGAAGAAAATAGTTTAATTTCTGATATCGAAAATATAGATTTTCAAAAGAAAAGTTGATTGCAAACCAAATAGTTGAATTTTCACCACATAGAGGAATTTTCTATAACAAGACGGATTTTCAACGAAATTGGTACATTCAAAACCAAATAGATGAAGTTTTAACTCATATCACAAGTTTTAAACAACAAAATATTCACAAAGTAGTTGAACTTTCAACCGAGTAGTTGAATTTTCGATTTAAGAAAATTGAAATTTTACAACGAAAAATTTAATAGTTTATATTTCAAATAAAAAGATTCTAATTCTTAATTTGAAAAAAAAATATCTACAAAAATCACGGAAAGTGCCCTAAAATCTTTCAACTTTTTCCGATACTTCTAGAAATCTTTAAAAAATGTTTTAAATTTTTTTCAAAAATTATTTTACCATCGAAAATCATTTGGAATTTACCCAGGAATCTTAGAAAAAAAAATTTTCAACACTTTCGAAATTCTCAGAAATAGGAAGAAAAATTTTTATGATGTTCAAACGTTTCAAAATTATTGTAGGCTTCTAAATGTTTTTCTAAAACTTCTTAAAATCTTGAAGAATTACAAAAATTTCATTAAATACTTCAAATTCTTCTTTAGCATATTCTAAAATCTCCAAAACTTAGAAATTATCTTTCAAAATGAAACCTTAATCATTTTGAATTTTTCCAGAAATCTTATTATCGATACTGAACTTTTTTTTTTGTTACCGGTAGTGACAATTTTTTTTTTTGGTGCCGACAGTGTATGCACTTTGTAATTTAATATATTTCAAGTTTTTGTTTATAATTCAATTTTTCATTTCTGAAAGTGTGAAAAAGGTCGTTAATGAAAGAATAATTTACAATTAAAATAATATGTTTTTTCATCAATGTAGAGAAGCATTCAGAAACAAAGTTTATCTTGGAATACAAAAAAATATTCAAAAATTTTTTTAAATTGTACTAAATCTTTGAAGTAGAATAATTGAAATCTCTATTAATAGATGAATAAATTTCATTTTGTGGTAAAATACTTCGAACAAGAATTTTCTGAAAAATTTCTCAAGAATTGTTTAATGAAGTGGGGAGAGTGGAGCTGATTCGACCTGTTTTTCAAGCCGTTATTTAATTGAAAAAAATCGTATTATGGGAAGATCAGTTTCATGTTAACTTGTATTTTGTCCATTTTTGTCAGATCTTTACGTTTTGAGACCCCCTGAGTTAGCAAAAAATATTTTCAAACAGAAACAGACAGACAGGTGTCTGTATGTTTATGTTTGTATGTTTGGCTGTATTCTATACGCACGATGACATACTCGGTGTCGACGTCGCCACATGCGTCAATTTTGTATTTTGGTATCCAAAAAACATTAAAAATCATCGAAAAATAAAAATTAACCAACACTTTCGTTAAAAAACCAAATCCACACAGTTTATATTTTTGATTAAAAAGCTAATTTCGGCTTAACCTTACTCTCCCCTACAAAGATTTTACATAATTGATATTTCCTGTACCGATCACGTTCATCCGGTTGGAGAAAGGATTAAGGATAAAAGGTGCAACAAACAATGTTCTATTAAAGCGTAAGCCCAAGGAAGAAACGTGTGCCGATTGGTCGTTATTCTTACTCCTGGATCTGAAAGCATGGCTGGTACATTTTAAAGGATGCTGCGGGGTGAAGAGGAAAAAACTAATTAACTTTTCGGAATAATTAAGATAAGGAATCCAGATCTGGCCAATCGCACAACCCTTCTTTCTATTCCCTGCTCTTCTTTCCAAGGTGGACGAGCGAGTCGAATCGTGAATCCCAGGGGTCCAGGATGATCGGTCAATTAAATCGTTTGCATGAGAAAAGGAGAATCTTCAAGCGAAAGGGGTATGTACGAGAAAGGTAATTCTAAACCTTCGCTATCAACTTACTTTATATTTATTATTACGGTGATTTTCAAATAGGAATATTTTCCAAAATTCAAATTTAACTTTAATTGGAAAAATTTGGATTATAACTTACACTATTATTTGCGAAACTGCCATAACAAATTAGTCAACGAAGTCCTCATGCGCATACAAAGAAGATTTTCGTAGCCTATTAACATGTTAATAAGTCGTTCAAACCTCCTCCTCTCATACTTTTACCTCCTCTACTTCCACCAAGTTAGCCTACTTCCCCTCTGCGACTTTACTTCCCCTCTTTACACTTGAACCTTCGCTTCCCGCTTCTTCCGCAATTTCTTCATCAACTACTTTTCCCACTCCTCACTCCCCACCTATATTTCCCCTCACATCCTCTAGTTCTATTTCCCTAATTTCTTCTAGTTCCACTTCCCTTACTTCTCCTACTTCCCCTACCCTTCTCTCCCACTACATTTTCTACATCTCCTACTCTCATTTCCCTTCAGGTCACCACTTCCCCTACCCCCTTTAATCCAACTCACCTCCCCTACTTCTCCCTCACTCCCCCTATTCCTCTACCATGTTTTTCATGCTTACTCTCTCCTCGCGAGTTTTTATTTCTGTAAGAAAGATTTTGATAAAAACTTGAAAGGTAATACAATTTTTTTTAGATTTACTTCCGGAAAGCGCATATAATCGATTAATTTTAAACGCCGTACTTTTATTTATTTTGAAGCGCTCATTACCAAAATGATAGTGAAAATACGTGCGATTTCATTTTCATGGTGAAAACCTTAAAAAATAATGTTTTTCTGCTTTTATCTTAGTGAATGATGAAAATTCACGAAAACTCTTTGAACAATAGTTGTAGATCTTCAAAAAACACATAGTTTATGTATTGTCCATTTTTACTCTACAACTAATAGTTCTTGAGAAAATGGACTTAAATGATGTGAAAAAAGTTAGAAAGGGGTAGGAATATAACAGAAATTATTTCTGTGGCCAGTCACAGGTTCGCCCCCCCCCCCCCCGACGAGAAGTTGGAAAGGGGAAGGTATGTGACCTAAATTATTCCTAGGACCACACACAGGGGTGCCTTCCTCCCAGGAGGAGTTTTTAAGGGGTAATAATGTCTTCAAAATTATTTATGTGGCCAGTCACAGGGTTGTTTTCCCGCCCCACAAGACAATTTGGAAAGGGTAAGGATGTAATTTACATTATTTCTGCAAACAGTTACAGGGGTAACTGCCCCCCCCCCCAGATGTTGGAAAGGGGAATGTATGTGACCGTATTTATTTTTATGGCCAGTCACAAGGGTGCCTTCCCCTCACGAGACGTTGGGAAGGGGTGATGCTTTACCCCTTTCCAACGCCTTGTTGGTTGAGGGGAAAGACGCCGTTGGAAAGAAGTAGGGATGTGACCTAATTTATTTATGTGACCAGTCATAGCCCCCCCCCACACACACGAGATATTGCAAAGGTTCAGGGATGTGACCTACATTAATTTGTTGACCATTCACAGGAGTGCCACAAGTTCTATTCCAAGCAATTCCACACTTTTTACCAACATTTTTCTACTTTTTTCGAAAAATACTGATTTTGCAGAAAATTTCCGTGATGTATAGAGGCGTATTTCGAGTTGATTCACAAGTTTTTTCTGAAGCTTTTTTAAAAATTTTAATTATATAGTGAGATAAACGCAACAAAAATGATTTGCATGGGTTTTTCGTAGATTTCACCATGAAAATCGAATTTGCACCTATTTTCATTACCATATTCGTGATCAGCACGTCAAAATACGTAGGTATGCGGAGTTTCAAATTAATCAGATTAGTTCAAATTAATTGAACTATTTTGTAAAAAATTCATTTTTTGTAGGAGATGCATCAGTCTAGTTGAAAAATTATAGAAAATTCCAGTAGAAAATTCATCGCTTTAATTACAATTTCATCTTTTTGGTACAAAAATGTACAATTTTGTTTAAAAATTAAACTTTTTTGTTGAAAATTTCTCAGCAGAAAATCCATCATTCCAATTGAAAAGTGATTTTCTTGTTTAAGACATTCACTATTTAATTGAAAAGCCTATTTTTTGTGGAGAAGTGATTTTCTGCATTGAATATATTACTATTTTTGTTTTTTAATACAACATTGAACTACTTTGTTGAAACTTCATCATTTTGGTATAAGCATTCAACTAGTTTGGTTTAAAATTCATGTATTTGGTTGAAAGTTGATTCATTTTGTTGAAAATTCCTTTGTTTGGTAGAAAATTATTCTTCTCGGTTTAAAAATCCAACTATATGGTGGAAAGTGGAAACAACTCTGCCAGAATTCATTTTTCGTTTGCATATGTATCATTTTAGTTAAAAGTACATTTGTTTGGTTGAAACTATAACTATTATGTTGCAAATTAATTTTTTCTGGTAAACAATCCATTTGTAAAATTCAAAATGTAACTATTTCATTTTTGATTTGAAATTATCTTTTTTATTTGAAAGTTCAGACATTTTGTTGAAAAACGAATTTTTTTTTGATAATAGATTTCTCATTTTAGTTAAAAATTCATCTGCTTGGTTAGAAATTTAACTAATTCGTTGATAAGTGTTTTTTTTAGTTCAAAGTCATTTTTTAACTTGAAGATTTGAATATTTCATTTTTCATTGGAAATCCATCATTATCATTGGTGATAAATTAACCGAACGAGAATTTAATTTAAATAAACCGCAGTTGAATGCAATAAAAAAAACAATTTCTAACAGAATACATGAATTTTCAACCAAATTGTTAAATTTTTTACTGAAAAGGATAAATTTTCAACTACAAATGTAAAAGTTTAATTTTCAGTTGAAAAAAGTTAATTTCCAGTGGAAAAAGAAACGAAGTTTCAACGATATATACTGAGTGTTTTTTTAACCTGAGACATAAAAATATCTCAAAAATACGCATTCTGTGAAAAAAATATCTGTCATAAAAACTTTTTATTTTCAAAAGGGAAAAGCGACTTTGCAAAAATTAATCCCCCCTTCCAAGAGGCAGGTGTGGGGGTATCTTTCTAATTTCAAATGAGAACGCCAATTGTTTATCATAGATCCAGATTCTCCTTTATGAAGTACGTAAGATTTATCCGAAAAATTTCTTTTGATTCGCGAAAAAAACCACCCAACCTGCCTCGTGGGGTGGGGTTTGATAAATTGTTTCGAAGTCGCTTTTCCCCCTTCAAAATCAAAAGTTTTTATTGCGGATATTTTTGTCATAGGATGCGTATTTTTTTAGCTATTTCCATGTCTCAAGGGGGAAAAAAATACATAGTATAAATTTTCCATCAAGGATATAATTATCCTTCATATAAAAACTGGTAACCTCCATTGGTTCAGATCATGGTTGTCGCCATTTTGTAGTAAATGATACGCTAACGAACATCGGAAAGCGGAAAAAGTAACGCTAAAATCGCAGACGTGACTTTTGTCACTTGGATTTTGTGTGAGTATAGTAGGTCATATAGGGTGACCTCTATATTTTAAAATTGAAACTAACCGAATTAAAAAAGTAGATTTATCATTTTATCGATCGCCGATAATTATTTTGATTTATTCATTTGTACTATTACTTTTAGTGTAAGTTTTTTTTGGAGATATTATATCTTTGGCTTTTATGACTGACTTTCTCAATACACGGCGAAAACGATATGTGCTCTATATTCCGGCCGATATTACTGTATGTATTATATACTATATTCTACTCGATTAGATGAGATGAATGACAAAATGCTCTCAGTTCGTGGCGCCACCGCAGTGATATATTATGAAGTACAATCATTCTTAATTCTCAAACTTGAAGAAAAAATATAAAGTAAAAATTGATTGAATTTTTAATGAAAGTTATAGTCCCATACTTCTTATTTTCTGAACTGATTGATTAATTTTTTTAAAGTGTTACGTTGTGAAATGACTCTATATGAATTAAATTCCCAAAATGATATGTACATATATATATTTTAATTTTGTTTTAAATCAGTTTTAAAGGTTATTGTTGAATTAAATGTATAGAAATCAAATTTAGAACCAAAAACATGTAGATATAATGTAAAAATTACTTGATTTTTTCAATGAAAATAATTTTTGAATGCTTTTTACATTATGAACTGATTGATTAATTAATTATTAACTGATTCTATTAAAACTGACACTTTCTGGAATTAGTTTGAAAGTTTATTCATAATTCAAATTATCAGAAATGAGAGTTCAAATTTGAAAAAAATATAAAGTAAAAATTATTTGAATCTTTCAATAAAAATGAAAGATTATTGCTTAACTGAGTATCTGAATTCAAATTTCAAAATTAGATCTAAAAACTCTGTTTAAAAAATATTAAGTACAAATTATTCAAATGTTTCTATAAAAATAATATTTGCATGCTTTGTTATGTTGTAAGCATTTTAATTAATTATTGGTTGATTCATTTTGTGAAAATTTTAATTTAAATGAAGATCGATTTTTTTTTTAATTAAGCACTATAAATTGATTTGCTATTATTTTTATAGTAAAAGTTTATTTTTTCTTTGAGATACATCCATTGCAATTATATAATAGTTTCAAATGCTTCTGACCTGAAATAACTCTATCTGAATTCAATTTTAAAGAATATGTGTACATATATTTTATTTACTTTTTTTTTTTAAATTGGTTTAAAAGGTTAATAATGAATTGAATTTATATAAATGAAATTTCAAATTTGAAGGAGAATATAATGTGAAAATTATTTGAATGCTTCAATGAAAATAATTGTTTAATGCTTTTTATGTTGTGAACTGATTAATTAATTATCATTCTATTCTATTAGACCTTACATTTTCTGGAATGAGTTTGAAAAATTATTGATAAATTGAATTTTCAGAACTGAAAGTTCAAATTTAAAAAAAAATTAGGTAAAGTAAAAATGATTTGAATGTTTTAATAGCAATTACAGTTGAATTCTTCTTATTTTATAAACTGATTAATCAATTATTAGCTGATTAATTTTTTTACAATAGTAAATACATAAAGATTAATCTTAAGTTTTTCTCTGCTAATTGTAAGTGACATAAATCGATTATTTATTTTTAAGTTATGTAATTGAATATTGGCTATGATTTGTATAACAGAAGCTTATATATATTCGAAATACCCGTATTCCAGTTACATAATTTTTTAAATGTTTTTGATCTTGTGAAATGAGTATCTGAATAAAAATTTTAAAGTTATTTAATTTTTTTGAAATAAGTTTAAAAGGTTATTAATAATTCAAATTTTCAGAAAAATACAAGGTAAACATTATTTGAATGATTCAATGAACATATTATTTGATGCTTTTCATGTCCTGAAATGATTATTCTATTATTAGCTGATTAGATTCCTTCTTTCATAATAATCAATCACATAAAGATTGAATTTCAATTTTTTTCAATTAAGTACATACATTTGTTATTTACTTCAAGGTTATCTAATTGCATTTTGGCTACCATTTGTATAATAAATGTTTATTCACATTTAAAATTGATCTATTCCAATTATGTAATTTCTGTAAAAGTTCGTGATGTTGTGAAATTATTATACGAATTCAGTTTTCAAAATCATATGGACATGCGTTTTAATTTTTTCTGGAATAAGTATAAAAGGTTATTAACAATTCAAATTTTCAGAAATGCATTTTTAAATTTAAAAAAATATATAAATTGAAAATTATTTGAATATTTTAATGAAAGTAATATTAAACAGTATTTTACATATATTTTTTTATTATTGATTTTAAAATTATCATTATACATATTATTATTATTTGATTCTATCAAAAATTGAATTTTCTGGAATTATTTGAAAGCTCATTAATAAATAAAATGTTCTTAAATAAATGTTAAAAATTAAAATCATATAAAGTGCAAATTATTTTTATCTTTCCATGAAAATAATAGTTTCATGTTTTCATGTTGTAATCAGTTCAACTAATTATTAGTCAATTTATTTTGTTCAAAATTTTTAATTAAATAAAGATTGAATTAAATTTGTTTCTCAATTAAGTAACATAAATTGATTATTTACTTTGAGGTTGTGTAATTGAAAACATAATTGCGCAAATGCATGTTACACTTGAAAAATATTACTATTCACATATTTTTTTCCAAAAAGTCGCATGCATTACCATGTAAGAATGTAATAACTATGATATAATCATTTTAACTGTTTGTCAACAATTTTCGTTTTTAAAAATTATACTTTTTGCACGTTTCAGAGAAGGAAATGGAAAAAAATTGAAGGTTGAAGGAATTGAAGTTGAAATATCATCTTTAAAATGAGATTAGCAACATGATAAAATATCGTCTGGTTCTCAAAATTTTCATGGAAAATGTGGAAGTATAACCAAGACGGAATTCGGACGGTCCATTGGTGACTACATTTTTTGGTCTATTGTTTTTCGCACGTTAACAATAGATTTAAATTCGACATTCGACTGCCGCTCGACGAACTGATTTTCGTCTTGGACATGCCTCCACATTTTTTATCATAAGTCGAAAACAAGTAAATATTTCATCTATGCCCTTGGTCTCATTTTAAAGAGGAGATTCCAAGCTTTAATATTTCGAGGTTTGAATTTTTTCAGTTCACTTCCCTGAGGCATGGAGGAGTGGGACTTAATATATCGCTGTGATAAGCACGAAAAAGAGATGCATTTTTCTTAATTCAATTTCCAAAATGACATGTGCATATATTTTCATTATTCAGTAATGTATTTTACAAGCTCTGGTTTTTCTATAAAAATGTATTTAAAGATTCCAGTGCAAATAAATGTTCAATGATTTTGATATTCAGAAATGAGAATTGGATCAAAAATGGAATTTTTAAATTATATGTATTAATTTTTTAATGATTTAGCAATGTATATTGATGCTTACATTTGAAAAAATGCCCGAGAAAGTAACAGTAAATGCCATTGTACAAAAAAAAAAATTTTTCTTCAAAATGCTGAATTACATTCACTGAATACATTCTTTGAAAATATAATTTCAACAAGAATTTCATTAATCAAGAAATTTGAACGGGTAAATAAAGATTCGAAAATTGAGTGAAGGAGAAAAAGAATACAGAAATTGAGCGCGCGCTTGCGCGCGCACGTAATAGTCTAGTAAATATAAATAAAATAGTACAATTTTCAACTATTCCGTTGAATTTTTAAACGAAAATATGAATTTTTAACAAAATAGTTGTATTTTTAACTAAATAATTAAAATTCGACATGAAAGCATGTAAATTAAAGAGCGGTATGAAATCTTTGAGAAAGGAAGACTCGATCCGGAAACTAGATCAGAGGTTATGGGAAAAGCCCTAATGGTCTCTGTTAAATGAAGAAACCGCCCCTCTAAGACGCGAACTATTTTTTTTCAACATTATCTTACATTTTCTGATAATTAGCCGGATGGATCGCCTGCTGGGACTGATAATTCACAACAATGCGTCATTACCACGTTTAAATGTGCACGACAAGTGCATTCGAGTGCGGTACTCTGACTGCAAAACTGGAAGTACATAGAACTGAGCTTCAATGCCTATCTATTTCCATACGTCTTTCATTGTGTTCTTTATGCGTGTAACTATAGATTCGCGGTCCATCATTTTTATGAAGGAACAATAGTGGGCGAGGTTGGAGAAAATAAAAAAAAAAGATATTCTACTGAAGAGATAATAAAGGAAAAACTGAGTCGATCCGTTCCCAACTGGAGCATCATTATCCGAGTAAATGTCTGTCGTACTTCTACCGATGAAGATACCTCAACAAGCGAAAATCAGAACAAAATTGTAAAGAAGATTTTTTATTTGGCATTGGGGTTGATAATATTTAGTTTTGTTCTGCAATTAATTATTTTGGAATCTTTTTTTAAAATAAAAATTAGATTTTGTATATTTCGTCCTGGACTGAATCACATGACTCATCAGTAAGGCTATGTGAATCAGTCCTACATCATACAATTGAATTGACCTAAATTCCACTGTCATGTATGTTTTTCAAAAAATATTTTTTTCTCAATTTTGTAAACTTTGCAGTTAAAGATATGGTGTATTTCAACCAAGAATAGGGATTGAAACTGAATATAATTGATATCAATTTAACTCTATTTTCAAAAAACATACATTTTTTAAAATATTGTTAGGTGACGAATAGGGGCCAAAACTTGAATTGAATGATACCAAATTATTAGGTTTATAAAGAATTATTATTATTCTTATGAAATGACTGGCGAAGCAAAAAATAGGAAATTTCAAATCCGTGGCCGAAACAACATTAAAAAATGTTTGTGTTTTTGAAAAAAAAATTGAATTCATATCAATTATATCAAGTTTCGACCCCTATCCATGGTTAAAATGCCGTGTATTATGAGCTGCAAAATTCAGAAAAAAAACATAACATTTTTTTTAAAACATACGTCATAATGGAATTTGGGCCAATTAAATTCTATAAGGCAGGACTGATTCGCATAGACTTACTGATGAGTCAGGTGATTCAGTCCAGGACGAAACATAAAAAATCTCATTTTTATTTTATAAAAAAAAAGAATTCAAACAAATTAATTGCAGAACCATAATAAATATTATTGAAACTAATGACAATTAAAATATCTTCTCTACAATCATGATACTTGGGTCACTTGAAAATGTCATCTTTTGCGAAACAGTAGACATGTCATCTAACTATAATCTGAAAAAGTTTTAAAAATATTCAGAAATTCTTTTAAAATTTCGTTTCCGAATTTCACAATTATTTTTTATTAAGATTAATTCAGTTTTTTAGACTTCACAGCTTAAAATTTTCTGTAACCAGGGAAAATAGGCTGATTTTTTTGTTACAAAAATAGGTGAATAGTTAAATTATTATCAACCTACGGAAATAAATTTTCCACGAAACGGTCGTATTTTCCAACAAAACACATTAATTATCAACCAAAAATATAACAGTCGATATTTTAAATGAAAAAAGGTTTTTTACCAAAAACGATGAATATTCAAGAAAAAAAATGAATTTACAAATTTTAATGAAGGATTCATTAAAATGTTATTGACTTAGAAACCTTTAAAGAAGAATTTCCAACAAAAAAGGTAATTTTCCAACAAAAAAGATAATTTTTGTTCACTATAAAAGATGAATTTTCGATCCAAATGGGCAAATTTTCACAAAAAAGTTGAATTTTCGTACAAAAAAAATTAACTTTACGAATTGGTTAAAATAAAAATGTTAAGATGAAAGATAATAGAATTATTAAAAAAAATTATGAACGTTGTTTTTTCAGAAAAAAATGTAATTCCATTTGAAAAATAGTTACATTCGACCGGTAAGCACGAATTTTTAGCAAAATAGTTGAATTTCCAACCAAGATAGATGAATGTCTTATCATAAAAGATGAATTTTCTAAACAAATGGGTGAATTGAAAAGAAAGTTGAATTTCCGGACAAAAAAGATTTTTTCAACGCTATATTAAAAATAAAAAAGTTAAAATAAAGAAATAGTAGAATTATGAAGAAAAATTATAGTCGTTAATTTTAAAAACAAAAAAAATGAACATAGAATGAACAAAAAAGTTTTTCTACAAGAATAAATTAATTTTCAACAAATGAGTTGAGATTCAACGCTGAAAAGTAGAATTTTTTAGAAAACTGTAGAATTAGAATCCTGAGAACCAGAATTTAGAAAAAAGGTAATTATCCACCATGAAAGATGCATTTTCAACGAAATAGTTGAACTTCACAGATAAAGGGATGAATTTTAAGAAAAATTAAATTTTTAGTTAAATAGTTGAGTTTTCAATCCTGAAAGACGAATTTTTTGGAATTTTATGCTTGAAAAAGAAAGTTTGTTTTAAACCAAAAAAAGATAACTTCTATCAGAATAGATTAATTTTTAACAACATTATAAAATTTACAACTTAGTAATAAAGTTTTTAATCAAAAGAGATACATTCCAAAAAAAAAGTATATTATTATACGTTGTAACAAAAACAATTTTTCAGAAGACAGTTAAATTTTCAACCCAAAAAGTTTAATTTCTAAAAAAAAGGAAATTTTTCACCAAGAAAGATAACTTTTCTACAAAAAATATAGCAGTTGATATTTCAATCAGAAACGACTTTTATTTTCAAAGAAAAACAGTCACATCCAACCAAGAAAGATGATTTTGCAACAAAATACACCAATTTTAAATTGAATAATTATTTAAAAAATGGAAAATCAGAAATTTGCGACAAAATGGTAAAATTTTAAACCAAAAGAATAAATCCTCAACTGATTAAAATAATTTTTAATAGAATAGTTTAACTTTCTACCAAGTAATTACATTCCAAACCAAAAAATGGAACTCTGAGAAAAAACATGACCGTTGATATTTCAACCTTTAATAACAAATCAAAAGCAGTTAAATGCAAAAAAAACAAGACAAATTTTCAAAAATTACATGAATTTCCAATCAAGTAATTGAATTTTAATTAAATTAAATTAATTTTGAACACA
>CAKNXH010060948.1:694-22960 GCA_932178445.1 Andricus quercusramuli
TTTGTGTGTGAAAAATTAATCTTCTTGGTTAAAAATTCATCTTTTTCGTTGAAAATTAATTTATTTGGTTTTAAAATTCGATTTTGTTTTGCCTAGAAATCAATTTTGGTTAATAAACATTTATTATTTCATTTTTGGTTGAATATTGGATATTTTTTGTTGAAAATTCGTTTTTTGGGACTGAAAGTTCAATTTTTTAACAGAAATTTAAATAATCCATTTTTAGATAATAATTTGTCTGTTTTGGTTGAATTCTACTGTTTTTTAATAAAAATTGATATCTTTTTATGTTGAAAATTCAGCGACTTGGTTCAAAGATGAACTACTATATCAAACATTAATTATTTTTATTGAAGATTCATCACTTCACTTCAAAATACATTTCTTTGGTTTTTTTCTTTTGTTAAAAATTTATTTTTTCAATCGAAAACTTAACTCATTCATTTTTCATGAAAAATGTATCATTTTAAGTTGAAATTCAACTATTTGGTTTAAGATTCATGCACGTAATTGAACATTCAACTTTTTGTTTGAAAATTTGGTTCTTTAGTTGAAAATTCGTTTTTGTGTGAAAAATTAATATTCTTGGTTAACAATTCATCTTTTTCGTTGAAAATTAATTTATTTGATTGAAAATTCTATTTTTTGGCTTAAAAATGAATTTTGGTTACTAAACCTTTATTATTTCATTTTTGGTTGAATATTGGACATTTTTTGTTGAAAATTCAACTATTTTGTTTCAAATATTCTTTTTTTTGTTTGTTAATAATACATCATTTTAATTGAATTATTTTTTTGTATAGTTGAAAAATAATGTTTTCGATGTTAATAATTCATCTTTTTGGTTGAAAATTTGAAAATTTGGTTGAAACATATATTCTTGGCAGACGATTTATCATTTTTAATTGAAAATTCATTTCTTTGATTGAAAGTTTAACTACTTTGTTGAAAATTCGCCTCTTGTTTGAGATTTTTTTTTTTACTGAAAATGTAAATATTCTATTTATGGTTGAAAATCTATATTCTTGAATGGAAAATTCATCTTTTTATTTGAAAGTTCATGTATCTTGTTGACTTTTAAAATTTTTTGTTGTTGTAAAATTTATCTTCTTGGTTAAAAATGTATCTTTTCAGTTGAAAATTTAACTATTTATTTAAAAATTCGCCTTTTTTGGTAAAAAATATCTTCTTGGTTAAAAAGTCATATTTTGGATTGAAAATTAATTTATGAGGTTGAAAATTCGTCCTTTTTTGGCTTCAAAATTAATTTTTGCTACTCAAAATTTAACTATACTTAGTTCATTTTTGGTTGAAAATTGATTAGTTTTTTGTTAAAAATGCCACTACTTGATTTAAAATACATACTCTTTTTATGGCGATTCTTCATTTTAGTTGAAAATTATTATTTTGGTTGAAAATTTTACTATTTTGTTGAAAATTCGTTTTTTTAGCAGATAATTTTTTTCCAACTGAAAATTTCACTAATTATTAATCATGTTGGTTAATAATTTATTTTTTTTGCAGACGATTCATTATTATAGTCTAAAATTAATTTTTTCAGTTAAAAATGTAACAATTATATTGAAAATTTGTTTCAATTTTTTGTTGAAAATTATTTCCTTCTAACTGAAAATGTAACTACTCCATTTGTAATAAAAAATCTATCTTTTTGAGTTGAAAATTCAACTATTAGATGAAAATTTATGCCTTTTGTTGAAAATGAGTTGTTTTTTGTGTAATAAATCTTTTTAGTTGAAAATTTATCCTTTTCAATTAAAAATACAACGATTTGATTGAAAATTTGTCTTTTTTGGTAGAAAATTGAACAGCTTGGTTCAAAATTCTTCTTCTTGGTTGAAAAATAAACCTCATATTTGGTTACAAATTCATCTTTACTCAAAATACTAAAATTTTCATCTTAAGCTATGAATAAAATAAGTAATTTTATTACGAATTTGCCTAAAAAAATCAATTTTTCTTTTATCGAACTTAAATTTTCGCGGAACAGTGACTAAAGCAGCTAGCGCTACCTAGCGACAGGTAAAGTCACTTGTTCCGCAATATTACTTAAGGCGGGAATTTTAAACATTCGTCGCTATATTAGCCGTCATGGAGAATAGACATAAGGAGACCAAAGTAGTGTAACCGAAAATGAGCAAATTTTTGTTGTATGATAATGTTTACACTACTTCCCGTTCCCGTGCTAGGCGCTAGTGTCGCACGCGTATTGAGCGGCGGCTGTTTTTGTTTTGTTGACATTGACAGATTCTGAATTATTCACGATTGTAATATGTGATTTACAGAGGTAAATTGTCATTGACATAAAACAAGAGTTAAATAATTAAAATAATTGTATCCACCGCGAAACATCTTTTTTTGAAGTGTGTGTGTGTAACTGTAGAGATCCTGCAATGGACGAATTATTGCGCTAACGAATTACTATAACCTTTGCGTTATAAACATTTAAATAGAGAATAATTAAGATTTTGATTTGAACGTGAAAGTCAGGATTATTGTATTTGATGAATATTGAATTTTTCATCAGTTTAAAATGCACCACAGGTTTCCTTTTGAATACATGACTCAACAAATTGTTTAAATGATTTAGGAATTTTGTATTTATGCTTGAGCCTTGAGGTTATATTTACACGGACCATGACGGCGGCCATCTTTACGCGTACCACACTAGCGCCGCGCTCGAGAAGATCTAGCATTTCGATGCGTTATTGTACATCCGACAGAAAAATGCTCGTTTTTGGTGAAGTCAATGTACAGGACTTTGGTCTCCTTATGTCTATTCTCCATGTTAGCCGTAATTAATGATTGTTCAAACCTAATTTATATAAATATCGCAAACAAAAACTCATTATATTGAAAATAAAAATAAAACAGTAAAACATTATCAGTTTATATTTACAAATGCACTCAACCTATTCTCAACCAATCAGAACCAATTTGTAACATTTTGATTGGTGTTTCTTTCAGAACAAGTCCAGAAAACTAAAAATTATTGGTTCAATTCTCAAAAAATAGCACAGGTCAAAAACTTTTGTGTTGCAAATTTGAGAACGCGCCAGAATGAACGGAACGAGACCGGTTTCTCGTAGTTTCTCTCAATTTCTGACGTGACGTCACTAGCGGAACTGCGATTTATTTATAAATTTTACACCGTTTCTCGAACTTTGAACTCAGCTGGTACTTGTGCATCGCGTGGAAATATCACCATTATCACCGGTACATATATCACCTTTAAATAGTAATATTACCACCATGAATGTTATTAATCTTCTTTCAAGTCCAAACCATTTATTTAAATAACCTCAAATTTGCTTTCCGTATTCCTGGTGTTTGAGAAACCTGGTAAACGTGTACTTCTTTTATTCGAACGGGGATTCGGAAAAAATCTTCGGTTTTTGACACTTGAATTAGTCATTCCGGTTTCTAGTTATATATATTTAAGGAAAAGTTAAAGACACGTCAGTTTGAAGATTAGGTCGCTTGTGAGTGTTCCATTTTATCCCAATATAGAATATTATCAAGAGATTTTTTATCTCAGAGGGACTTTAGTTTTTATCGTTTTTATAGAAAAATCAAGGTGACACGATTTAAATAAGCCGTAAGTATGTACGTTTAGAAAGTTAAATGTGTCGCTTTTATCTATTTTAGGTTAAAAGTTAAGAATGTATTCTTTCAAAATCTATAAAAAGAGAAATTACTTTTGTTACTGTGGGATCAGTCTAGAATTCGCGAATTATTTCAATTCATGTTAGAACTTTTCATTTGTTTCTGAAAGGTTTTGAAATAGCATTGTCATCATTTTTTATTCAATATTTTCATTCTGTATGTGTTTCAATTCTCGATTTTAGATGGCTGTTTGAAAAATTATAAATAAAAAAACTGATTTTAATTTCTAAATATATATATAGTGAGTCACGACTGTTGAAGTTTAGATTGTTTAAAGACGTTTTTTACTAACATTTTTTTGTACACGGCGAAGAAAATGCAGTATAATGAGATTGTGAAATATGTCAAGGAATTTTGTACATTTTCACAATGGTCGTGTCATCTTCTGCTTATGTCACCAATTTTGAGACAAACGTGACATGATTATGGATATTTAATTTAATGCATGCTTTTTTTGTAAACTGAAGTATTGACTCCTTCCTATAAACAACTATTTGTTTGAAAATTCATGTATTTTGTTCATAATAAATCTCCTTGGTTAAAAATTAATCTTTTTGCTTGAAAATTCAACAGTTTCATTAAAGTTGTTTCAACGTTAGCAGCAAAATCTTTCTTTTAGTTAAAAATGTGTCCTTTTTGGTTGAGTTCTACTGCTTTTGATTTAAAATTTGAATAATTCTTTGTTGAATATTCTACTATTTGATTAGAAGTTAAATTATTTTGTTGACAATTCAATTCTTTGCTTGAAGATTCATAATTTTAATTGAAAATTCATCTCTTCGGTTAAAAATTTAACTATTATGTTGAAAATTATTATTTTTTTGTTTGAAAATTAATTAGTCACTAAAAATTTAAATTATCTAGTTAAATATTCCATAAATTTAGTTAAAAATTCGTCTTTTTGTTTAAAAATTCAACTATTCCTGCTAAAGATTCATGATTTCAGTTAAAAATTCGTCATTTTTGGTTGAAAATTATTCTTTTTGGTTAAAAATTCAACTATTTCAGATTCTAGTTAAAGATTCATAATTTTTAGTTAAAAATTTATCTTCCTGGTTTGAAACTTAACTATTCCAATTGAAGATTCATAATTTTAGTTTAAAATTCATCTTTTTGCTTAAAAATTCCACCACTCAAGATTCCAGGTAAAGATTCATATATTTTAGTTGAAAATTAATCTTTTTGGTTTGAAATTTAAGTATTCCTGTTGAAGATTCATCATTTTGGTTGAAAATTCATCACTTTGGTCTGAAAATTTAACTACTTTTTTGAAAGTTCGATTTTTTTTAGTTGAAAATTATTTTTTTTTTTACTGAAAATTCAACTATTCCATATTTATTTGAAAATATATCTTTTTATTTGAAAATTCGACGTTTTGGCTTAAAAGAGATAATTTTTAGTTGAAAATACAGTTATTTGGTTAAAAGTTCATGATTTTTGTCGAAAATTCGTCTTTCTTGATTAAAAATTCAACTAATCCAGATAAAAATTCATCATTTTGGTTAAACGTTTATTATTTTGGTTTAAATTTGTACTATTCCAGTTGAAGATTCATTATTTTAGTTGAAAATTCAACACTTTAGTTGAAAATTGAACTGTTTTGTTGAAAATTAATTTTTGTACTAAAAATTTAACTAAGTCATTTTTGATTGAAAATTTATCTTTTTTTATT
This sequence comes from Andricus quercusramuli, assembly GCA_932178445.1. NCBI lineage: Eukaryota > Metazoa > Arthropoda > Insecta > Hymenoptera > Cynipidae > Andricus > Andricus quercusramuli. The sequence continues at coordinate 6,051 of CAKNXH010060948.1, forward strand.
TGAGATTTATACTTCAAGGTTGAAAATTGATCTTTTTCAGTTCAATTATACTGTTTTTGATTAAAAATTTATATCATTCATGTTTGAAAATTCTACTACTTGGTTGAAAGTTAAACACTTTCGTTGACAATTCGATTCTTTGGTAGAAAATTCCACTATTCCCGTTAAATATTCATAATTTCAGTTAAAGATTCGTGTATTTGGTTGATTATTCGTTTTTTTTCGGTAGAAAATTAATCTGCTCTGTTGAAAATTCATCTTTTTGGTTGAAAATTCAACTATATTAGATTCTAGTTGATTATTCATAATTTTAGTTGAAAATTCATCCTTTTGATTGAAGATTTAACTATTTTGTTGAAAGTTCGTTTTTTTGGTTGACAATTAATTTTTTTTTAAACCAAAACTTCAACTATTCCATTTTTGGTTGAAAATTTTTCATTTTTTTTTTTACTTGTGAATTCAACTTTTTGGATGAACATTTATCTTTTTTAGTTGAACATGCTAGTATTTAGTTGAAAATTCTTATTTTTTTGTAGAAAGTTAATCTTGATTGAAAATTCACCTTTTTGTTTGCAAATTTAACTATGCCAATTGAAGATTCATCGTTTTAATTCAAAATTCATCTCTTCGATTGAAAATGTCATTGTTTTGTTGAAAATTCGTTTATGTTGTTAAAAATCTTCTTTTGTGGTAAAAAGTTCATTTTCTTATTTGAATATTTAAGTATTTGGTTAAAAAGTCATATATCTTTTTTAAAATGCAATATTTTCAGTTGAAAACTTTAGGAATTCGAAGCGTTTTAAATTGAATTTAATATAGTATTCGCATTAATTTTACTTAAAAGAATATATTTCACTATTTTCGTGAAAAATCTCCTTATTTTCCTTGTTGTAAACATTTTAAACCAAATAGTAGTTGAATTTTTAACTGGAAAAGGTTCAACATCTTTTTTTGGTTAAAACTACAACTTTGTGGTTAAAAGGTAATCTGTTTCGCTCAAAAATTAACTTTTCTGTTGAAAATTCGTATTTTGGACTTGAAAATTCAATAGTCTGATAGAAAATTGAACTATTTGTTCGGAAATTAGTTTGTTTGGAAAATAGTGCTTTATTGAAGATTCATTTTTTTAAGAAAAAGATTTAACATTTTATTTGAAAATTCATTTATTTCTTGTATTTTGTAAAAAAATCTTTTTTTATTGTAGAAAATTAATCCTTTTGGTTTTAAATGTTGAAAATTTAAGTCTTTTGGTGAAAAATCGTCTTCTTGGTAAAACATTAATTTTTTTGTTAACTATGCAACTGTTTGGTTCAAAATTAATCTATTTTATTTAAGGATTCAAGTTTTTTATTGAAAATTTGTCTTTATTGCTTAAATTTAACTATTTTTTATTTTAAATTAAATGTTTTAGTTGAAATATTAACTATATTTAAAATTCAAACTTTCTTAAAAATTTATTTTTTTTTGTTAAAAAATTAAACTGCTTTGTTGAAAATTCAACGGTTTTTAAGAAAATTCGTTTTTGAAATAATTTTTTTTTTTATGAAAATTTAACTATTCTACTTTTTGTTAAAATTTGACCATTTCCAGTTTAAAAATTCAACATTTTGGTTAAAAATTTATGTAATTTAAAAAATCTCCCGTTTTTCGTAGAAAATTGATCTCATTGGTTGAAAATTCAACTGTTTTTTTTTTAGAAAGCCCGGCTTTTTGAATTACAAATTCAACACTCTGGATGAATTTTTTTTCTTTATTGATTGAAAATTGAATGATTTTAGTTTAAAATTCATATATCTGATTGAAAATGAACTTTTTTGTTAAAAATGTATATTTTCAGGTATAAAAGTCAACTGTTTTGTTTTGGTTGAGTATTCAACTATTTTATTAAAAATTCGTCCCTTTTGGTTTAATTCAATTGTTTTTGATGAAAAGTGAAAATCTTTTCTCTGTCAAAATATCAACTGTTACATTTTTTGTTGAGAATTCATCTTCTTTGGTTGAAAATTCAGCTACTGATAGTTGAACTACTTTGTTAATTCATAAGAAACAGTAGGATTTTTCTAAAACCCTCCCCTGCACCCAAGTCGTCTTACGTTATTATTGGATGACCCCGAAATAAATTCACGAAAAAAATTTAGTCAGCAAAAATTACGAACCCAGACATAGGGGTCTACGTGGTTCAAAATTTCAGTATTTCAGCCCCTAAGTATAGCGAGCTTTTGAGAAAAATGAAAAAAGGTCGATTAGTCGCATTTGTTCAAAAAAGTCGAAAAAGTCGCACGACCTGAGCCCTGCATTTTATTATTAATAATTTCACGTTACGTAAATTTTAAAATACAGTTAAATCTTTAAAAAAATTTCTTTTCCAGATAAATTGTAAAGAAAATTATCAAAAATGAGTTTGCAGTGGACGTTGATCGCGTCTTTCCTCTACGTGGAGATTTTCGTAGTTCTGTTGCTGGTGCTACCAGTAGCTTCTCCAAGAAGATGGCAAAAACTCTTCAGATCGCGATTCCTTCAGAGTCTAAGCAGTCAAGCCTCCATGTATTTTCTCGTACTTCTGGCAATTCTAGTCCTCTTTCTGTTAGATGCTATTCGAGAAATGAGGAAGTACTCTAACGCCGAAAGTGCAGACCATGTCCATGCTCACTTGGACGCTGAAATGCAAGGTACCATAATTCCCAATCAAAAAGTCCAAAAGATAAAGTTTTATCTCGGTGGGGGCGCTAGTGTCACAATAAAATTTATATCGGATTTTAAGCTTCCCGAGTTTTCCAATCCGAGATAGAACCTTGTTATTTGGACACAAAATAATTCATTGTTTAAAATTGAACTAATCACTTTCTAACTGCGAAATTATTAGAAATTGAAAAAAAAAAAACAAGAATCTTAATAATTAAAATTAGACAACAAACTCTTAAAATCAAGGAATTTTTATAAGAAGCACTTGAAGTAACGATCAAGAATAACCACAGCTGCTATGCAGTCGCTTTTAGTTCTTTTTTTTCTCATATAATAATTGAATTCAAGTCTATAGCTATTTCTGCATTTTCTTGAATTCTTTTAAAATATTTGAGGGTATTTTAAAAGATTCCAAGAAATTTGTAATAGATTTTAATAATGTTAAGGGATTTTAAAGAATTTGAAAAACTTTAGAGTATTTTTGAAAAGTCCAAGGAATTTTCAAGAGCTTTAAAAAATATCAAGGGATGTTAAAAGATTTTAAAGGATTTTAAATATTTTAGGATATTTTAAAAGATTCCAAGTAATTTTAATAGATTTCAATAATTGTAAGGGCTTCCAAAGGATTTTAAAAATTTTAGGGTATTTTTAAATATTCGAATGAGATCGTAATAAATTTCATTAACTTGAAGGTATGCAAGAGAATTTTAAACATTTTAGGCTTTTTTTTTAAAACTTTCAAGAAATTTTCTAAAGCCTTAAAAAATGTCAGGGGATTTCAAAATCTTGTAGGGTATTTAAAAAGATTAGAAGAAATTTTTTATAGTTTTCAATGATTTGAAGGGACTCTAAAGGATTGTATGGTAATTAAAAAAATTCCAAGGAATTTTCAAGGGCTTTCAAAAATTTCAAGGGATATCAAGAAATTATGAAGGATTTCAAATACATATTTTAGGGTATTTTAAAAGATTCCAAGAAATTTTAAATAGATTTCTATTACTTTAATGACTTCAAAGGATTTTAAAGATTTAACGGTATTTTAAAAAATTTCAAAGAATTTTTAATAGATTTCATTAATTTCTAGGGATTTCCAAGGATTTAAAAATAATTAAGGGTATTTAAAAAAATTTCAAGGAATTTGCAATAGCTTTCAAAATTTTGAACGGATTTCAAAATATTTCAAAGCATTTGCAATCTTATGGTGTATTTTAAAAGTTTCCAAAGAATTTTTAATAGATTTCAATAATTTTAAGAGGTTTCCACGTATTTTAAGCATTTTACAGTATTTTTAAAAATTCTAGAGAATTTGTAATAGATTTCAATAATTTGAAAGTATTCTAAAGGATTTTAAACATATAAGCGTATTTTTAAAACTTCCAAGAAATTTTCAAGGGCTTCAAAAAATGTCAAGGGATTTCAAAATATTTTAAGGATTTAAAATATTTTAGCGCGTTTTAAAAGATTCCAAGAAATTTTGAATAGTTTTCAATAATTTGAAGGGAATCCAAAGGATTTTCAATAAATTTGAGGAATTTCAAGGGATTTCCAAGGGTTTTAAAGGTTCTAGGATATTAACAAAATGTTAAAGGAATTTTCAAGAGCTTTAAGAAGTTTGAAGCGGTCTCAAAATGTTTTAAAGGATTTGCAATATTTTAATGTATTTGAAAAGATTCCAAGGAATTTTTGATAAATTTCAATAATTTCAAGAGATTTAACGACTTTAGGGTATTTTTGAAAAGTCCAAGGAATTTTCAAGAGCTTTAGAAATTTTCAAGGGATTTCAAAATATTTGAAAGGCTTTCAAATTTTTCAGAGTATTTCAAAAGATTCCGATAAATTTTAAATAGTTTTCAATAATTTGAAGGAATTCCAAAGTATTTGAAAGATTTTGTGGCATTTAAAAAATTCCAAGAAATTTTCAAGAGTTTCGAAATATTTTAGGGTATTTTAAAAGATTCCAAGAAATTTTAAATAGTTTTCAAACATTTGAAGGGATTCCGAAGGATTTTTAACCATTTTAGGGTATTTTTGAATATTCCAAAGATTTTTGAACAGATTTAAGTAATTTCAAGGGATTTCAAAGGACTTAAAAGATTTTAGGGTATTTTTAAAAAGTTCAAGGAAATTTTCAAGGGATTTCAAAATATTGCAAAGGATTAGCAATATTTTCCGGTATTTAAAAAGAGCTTAAAGAATTTTTAACAGTTTTCAGGAATTTAATAAAGAGATTCCAAACGATTTTAAAAACTTTATGGTATTTTTAAAAATTTCAAGGAATTTTCAAGAGCTTTAAAAAATTTCAAGGGATATCAAAAGATTTGAAAGGATTTCAAATCTTTTAGATTATTTTAAAAGATTCCAAGAAATTTTGAATAGTTTTCAATCATTTGAAGGGATTCCCTACGATTTTAAAGATTTTGTGGTATTCAAAAATGGCAAGGAAATTTCAAGAGCTTCAAAAAATTTCAAGGGATTTTAAAATATTTTAAAGGATTTGAAATATTTTAGGGTATTTTCCAAGATTCCAAGGAATTTTTAATAGTTTTCAAAAATTTGAAGGGCTTCCGAAGGATTTTTAACATTTTAGGGTATTTTTAAGTTCCCAAAGAATTTTTAATAGATTTCAATAATTTCAACGGATTTTAAAGATTTTAGGGTATTTTTAAGGAGTTCAAGGAATTTTCAAGAGCTTTAGACATTTTTAAAGGATTTCGAAATGTTTCAAAAGATTGGTAATATTTCAGTGTATTTAAAAAGAGTTGACAGAATTTTGGACCAATTTTATTTACCTATTTTATTTTTGGCCCATTTTAAAGAGATTAACAAAATTTCAAAGGATTTCCAAGAACTGTAATGATTTTAAGGGGTTTGAAAAAACTTTCATGTGGCTGTAAAGAATTTTCGAAGGTATTAAACGAATTTGTAGGAAATTCTAAGGAATTTTCTAAGATCTCCGAGGAAATATCTCTGGGTATTTTATTAAATTTCCCACGATTCGTCCTGAATTCTTTTGAACTGATCTTGAATTTTTTTATTTCCAAGAATTTCGTAGTTAACTTTAAATATTGGACGTTAAGGAGAAATTTAAATGTTGATTAATTCTGAATTTAATTTCTTAAATTTAAATCTCTTAAATTTTCAGGAAACATGAGATTGTTCCGAGCTCAGAGGAATTTCTACATCTCCGGTTTTGCTCTTTTCTTGAGTCTCGTGATCCGACGCCTCGTGATTTTGATTTCCGCACAAGCTACTTTGTTGGCCCAGAGCGAAGCTGCCATGAGACAAGCTCAGTCAGCAACTTCCACGGCAAAAAGTCTCTTGTCTCAGAAAACAACTGGAGAAAGCGCCCAGAACGAATCCAACGAAGCTTACGACAAGGCCGTATCCGAACTCAAGACTCAGATCAAAGAACTGAAATCAAAGAATATCGATCTCGAGAACGAATTAACCAAGGAGAAGAAGGACAAAACCGCGATCAAAGCCCAAGCCGACTCTCTCGCGAAAGAATACGACCGCCTGAACGAAGAGCACTCGAAAATGTTGCAATCCGGCGGCGACAAGAAGAGCGACTAAATCATTTTCGGCCCTCCCTTTTCACTAATTCCACTAGTATTTTATTTTGCTTAATTGTCAAACGGTTTTTATGGTTAATTTTGGTTATACTTTGCTTTTAAGGCCTTTTGCATTGTATAGTTTTGTTATACGTTTAGATTAATATTAATAATCATCCCTATTTATATCGGTTGCGCGAGTTTTGTATATAAATATTAAATCTCCCTTACAATCTACACTACGTACTGCTAGAATATATCATATTTATCGAATATTTGCGAAATTAGCCGTATAATGTCGATTTTGTACCTCTTAATTAAGAAAATAATCTTTTAATCCGTAGAACCGCGAAATCCGTTTTATAAGTCGATTCTTAGGCATTTAAAGGTCACCTAAATTCTAATTGAATAGTGGTCACGTCTGCGAATCGAAACAGAAATAGTCTCCCCGAAATTTGCATCTTAAAATAGAATATAGCTGCAAGAACTTGGTCTTACCTAGAAAGTTGTGAACAATGGGGATTTAATCAGAGATATTATCTTTGATTTAATGCTAAAATTTAAGAAGGTTTAAAGTTTAAATTTAATAAGCTTTAGTCCTAACATTGGAAAGAAAGTAAATGACCTTTTAATCTAAAATCAGACCACGGAAAAAGGTTTTGTGATTAATAACTGCGACCTACTTTCTTTTATCGCACAAGTGTGAGATATTGGGCATTGACATTAACATTCTTGAATATTAGCGTTAACATGAAAAATATTTTATTCACTTGAAGGTGAAGACATATGTTTATCAAATTATATGGGTTTGTTCTAGATATTTATGACTATTTAAGACATCGCATTTAAATTAGAGTCTGGTCTAAGTATTGTGCCTCTTAAAGAAAAATCTAAAAGAAAGCTTCAAAAATATTTATCTGATTGTAAAGTAAAAAGTAAATTCTCTTGCTATTTAGGAGTGTAAAACTATTTTTGTAAGTCAAAAATTATCCGGAAAAAGGTAGCTTTGCAATCAGATTGTAGATTTTTATTTAATTTTTTTCACATCGTGTTAAACGCAGAATTTGAACACAACATTGTCGGGAAGACATCAAAGCTGAGGAAAGTGTGTGTCTACTATAAGAAAACTGAAAACATTTCGTCTCCTCTAAACTAATGATGTATTCATTTAATTTGAAATATACTTGGTAAAACGATAAATATTGGTATTTCAATTAATTTGAACCTTAAATTAAAAAAGTTTGTAATCGCAAATTTTTTAATTAAAATTAATCGGTAAAAAAACTCGAACATTTTCAAAGTTACACTATATTTACCATCGTAAACTTTAAAATGAAAGAAAATGGAAGTTTATGTACTTGAAGGCTTTAAAAGTAAATAGTTTTTTATGTGCTGCATTAAAGAGTTTAGAAATGTCAAATTTTCAGCATTCCGAATACGAATACGTTAAAAAAGTTCAACATGCACAATTTCACGTATCAAACATACCTTTGGAAGATTTAAAATTGAAAACTTGACTTTTATCTTCAAAATGATCCCATTTTAAGAACTTTTATTTACACATCTTTGAAATTGAAGAGTTTTTAATTTTGTGAATTTAAAATTAAATTTTTAGCAAAAAAATAATAATTTTCAGCAAAAGAGATGAGTTTTGGACTAAAATTATGGAATATTCAAGGGTAATAGTTACATTTTCAGTAAAAAAAATCTCAACAAACAAAAAAATTTTCAAAAAAATAGTTACATGTTTTATATCCAAAATCACCAAGATTTAAGATTATTTATTGACACATCTCTAACATTCAAGCGCTTTTACTTATACATCTTTAAAATTAAAGAATTTGACATTGCAAATCGTTGAAATTGAAGAAATTTCAATTATAAATCTTCAAAATTAAACTATTAAAAAAAAAACTATTCCAAAGTACATATTTTTAAAATATAGGTCTTAAAAACTGACTACTTTGTAATTTTATATTTTCACAATTCTAGAAATTTAAATTGTAGCTCTTCAAAATTGCAGAACTTTAAATTGTAAATCTTTAAAATTAGAGTTTTTAATTTTCAGAACTTACAATTAAAATTTTTGTAATTTTGATGATTTATTTTCGACATTTTTTTATCTGAAATATTTAGAATTGAAAACTTGACTTTCGATTTCCAAAATCAAGATTTAAGAATTTTTATTTATACACCTCTAAAATAAAAAAGTTTTCAATTGTGAATTTTTTTAATTGAAGGTTTTTTTTTATTTAAACCATTTACAATTAAAAAATTATGCAAATTTTAAGCTTTGCAATTAAAAATTCTGTCATTTTGATGATTTCAATTTGAAATTTCTGTAATTTATAATATTTACAATCGCAAACTTGTCTTTTTATCTTCAGAATTACCAAAATTTAAGAATTTTTATTTTATCATTTTTAAAATTAGAGAGTTTTCAATCGAAAATCTTTAAAATTTGAGTTTTTAATTTTGACAATTTACAATAAAAATTATGCAAATTTGAAGTTCTAAAATTAAAAATTCTGTAATTTTGATGATTTATATTTGAAATTTCTATAATTTAGAATATTTAGAATTGTAAACTTGACTTTTGATCTTCAGAATTACCAAAATTTAAGAATTTTTATAATGAAAGAGTTTTCAATCGAAAATCTTTAAAATTTGAGTTTTTAATTTTGACAATTTACAATAAAAATTATGCAAATTTCAAGTTTAAAAATATAAAATTCTGTAATTTTGATGATTTACATTAGAAATTTATTTAAATTGGAAGATTTAGAACTGTAAACTTTAATTTTGATCTTCAAAATAATCTAAATTTAAGAAATTGTATTTATACATTTTTTAAATTGAAGTTTTTTTTGCATATCTTTAAAACCGAATAGCTTTTGAATTTGACAATTTATAATTAAAAATTAAAGAGTTTTTAAATTTCACAATGTATAATTTAAAATTATGCAAATTTTAAGTTTTACAATTAAAAAAGCTGTAATTTTGATCATTTACATTCGAAATTTCTTTAATTTGAAAAAATGTAGAATTGAAAACTTGACTTTTGATTTTAAAAATCATCAAATTTTAAAATTGAAGACTTTAATAATGTTACAATTAAAAATTATGCAAATTTTAAGTGTTTAAATAAAAAAAAACTCTGATTTTGATGATTTAATACGAAATTTCTCTAATTTGGAAGATTCAGAATTCAAAATTTTCACTTTTGATCTTTAAAATCATCAAAATAACAAATTTTTATTTCTAAATTTTTAACATATAAGTTTTCAATTGTAAATCTTCACAATTGAACTATTTAAAACATCATTTTAAATGGTACACAATAAAAATTGGAGGATCTTCAATTGCAAATCTTCAATACTCAAAAATATTATTAATATTTTATGATTAAAAACTATTAACATTCAAAAAAAAAGTTACAGATGACTCAGCAAGTCGATTAAAGCTAAAATTAAATTAAAATGTTATAAAAGCCGAATTACCTATTTCGATATTTATTTTAATTTATGATTATTAATTACATTCTATAGTAATTTAAATTAAAGCCTATATTTTAATTTGACAACTAGGCAATTAAAAAAAAAAAAAAAACGTGTAATAAGCGCGTGTTTCGCGCTACTTTTGCTAGATTAAAACGTAACTGGAAAGGATTTATTTTCTCTAAACTGATGATGTACTTATTTGAATTAAAAAAATACTTTCTAAAACGATAAACGATATTTCTGCTTTATTTCTATCATTTACAAGACTCATCAATCGGGAGATAAATATGTATAACCAGTAGGTTTGTAACAATTTAAAACTTTATTACAAATTCCCGAACGTCATATTCAGTGAATGTAATATTCGTTCACTGAAAGTTTGGACGAAATAATTACATTATTTCAACTCAATTTGCATCAGAGAAATTGGAGATTTTATAAACTTCGTAGCGATTTCAGTGAAGGAATATGTAATGGCATAAGAAGAACTAAATTCAAAATCATGATTTACTAGCACCGACCGGCGAGAATCCGCATACGGCATTGATCCACACAGGTTGAAAATTCTTCAACCAGAGGAGAACATTGCAAAGCCTGTTTGGGATGATCTTGATAGCATTTGGCTATCTTCTTGCTATTCTCGATGCAAGGCGTCAGAACATTACCGCATCCACTCTTATCTGTAGAAAAAAGACAAAAATATTTGTGAAAAATCATAAATTTAAGGTATAGGTGTTAAAAACGGTAGGGAGTCAAACAAATGATTAGAACATTGGATTAAAAACCTTTTACAATAAATCACAAATTAATTCAACCAAATACTTTTGATGGTTCTGAGTTTTTTATCACTGTTCTACCGTCCTGATGAAGAAACTGTAAATATGCATTTTTATCAAAAAATAAGTTTCTGATATGGTTGATTCGTTATGAAAAAATTAATTTAACTACGATGTTCATTAATAAAAATTATAATTAAATCTCGAGATAATTAGGTCTTGATTATCACATCTACAGCAAATTTTCGAGAATTTTTGATGAACAAACAATACATTTAGACAGAAGTTAACATCTACACAAATTTCTGGATTTGGAACAGTCTAGAGTCCTCAGATCCTGAGAAAAAAATACACATCTCTCTACATTTTGTTTAGGAATTGTCATGCATATCGCCCCCAAATTTTAGGGTGGCTGTTTTAATCAAAGATAAAAATTCCCGGTCATTTCCCGATTTTTTCCCGGTTTGCGAACATTTTTCACGGTCAATAAAATTGAAAAATTCGAACTCTAAAGCTAAACATTTTTCCATTTGAAGTAATAAGAAATACACTACAAATTGAAGCACTCAACGTGGAACTCTTGAATATTAAACTTATAAACTTGAAGTTTAAAAGTTTTTTAATTCAAAAATTTTGTATTCAAATGCCCAATAGAAATAAAAACGTATAAAATGGAAGGCATACACTTTTCAATTGAACAATTTTAAATTAAATGCAGATAAACTGCTAAATTTAGGAATTTTTACTTTGATAAATTAAGAGTTCAAAGATTCAGATTCAATTCCAAAAATATAAATCCACTTCTAAAATTATTAAATTATTTTATTTTTAAATAGTTCAATCACCCTTGAGAATCTTCAACATTTTATTTCAAAATCTTGAGAAATCTAGAAGTTGTTCTAAATTTATTCAAATTAAAAATTATTTTTGAAATTATTCAGAACTTCTACATATCTTTTAAAATAAATCGAACTTTTCCCACCATTTTTAGAAAATCCTGAAAATTAAAAAAAAAATCATTAAAATCTTCCAGCTTCTTTTATGATAATTTTGGAAATATTTTAAAAATTTTCTAAAAGCTATCAATTTCCGACGAAAAACATTAACATAATCTAAAATTTGTAATATATTCTAAATCTTGTTCAAATTGTAGTGATTTGTATTTTTAAATACCAATTTTTGATGTAAAAAAGTTTCTTCATCAGATCATCAGTATTAGTATTTAATTTTTCTTTTAAATTACTAACGAAAGCCATAACTTACTTCAAGAAATTAAAGATAAATCTGGGAGTGATGAGGATCCAAAATTTATACGTATATTGCATAATGATATTCAGAGACCTATAGACTTAAAACTTATTCTAAAAATTTGTATTAATTTCACACTAAGAATTAACATTTTTTTATTCTTTACTATATACGTGGATGATGAAGAGATTGAAAAATCATTTTTGTCTTTTATAGTTCAAGACAATTTAATATTAAATTCAGTTTTTAAATTTAGCAATTTTGCAAAATTAAAAGGGAAACACGAAAATGTTAGTTTTTTCAAGCAGTTGACCGGAAGGGAAGTGAATTAATTGGTAGTTAAAAACAATCGAATGCAGGACAATTTTTCAGAGTGTCTACCAGACGGACGATTTAAAATTTCTGGTGAATTTGTCATTTTGCAGATCTGGTAATTATATGTACTTCTTTTCGAAAATTCTCTGTTCCAAATCAAAATTATAATTCTTCTAAAAAATTTCCTCATTCAAGTCAGATTTATAATTCTTTTGGCAAATTACTCGTTTCAAATCTGAATTATAATTTTTGTTCGAAAATTCTCTGATCCAAATCAGAATTAAATATCAGAATTTTTATTTATTATATTTATTTTTTTAATTCAGATACAACTAAGAATTATAATTCTTTTGGATAATTCCCTGAACCAACTCAAAATTATGATTCTTTTAACAAATTCCCTGCTCAAAGTCAAAACTATAATAATTCTTTTAGAAAATTCCTTTTTCAAATTCAGAATTACAGAAATCTCTTTCAAAACCTCATGTTCAAAATCATAATTACAGTTGTTATATTTTAACTTTAAAACGTATACCTTTCTCTCTTTAATTACAAAAAATTTATATTTACAATTTCAGATAAATTCCAGCTAACGAGTTTAAATGTGCAAAGGATTTCACAATTTCAAAATATATTTTAAAAAATTGTAGAAGGCATCACTAATATTATCGACAATGAAGTATTTTTTATTGTTCCTTTGGTGATTGGACAAACTGAAAATAATAAAATATCAACAAATATCCTGGTCACTGAGTCAAATTCCCGGTTTTCATGGTCAGGTAGACACCCTGTTTCCCATTCTCTTTAATTGATTGAAGGGAATCAAATGGAATTTGGTGAACTTTCAAAAATCAAAATTCACACTTAAGTCATTGAAGAAAATTTCACACAGAATTCCGGCAAGAAATTATAAAATAAACATTTAGAGTCGGAAATAATGATGGGCTTAACTGTTAGTTACAATTGATAAACCCTAATTATTATTAATTAGTAAATCGTTATTTATTAGGAGGATAAACATATCTGAGGAAAATGCCAAAAAATTATCATAAGATTAGATTAATAACAAACTCAGAAACCGAAGTATCTGCAATTTTTACATGGGTTTGCAAAAATCTAAACGCATTAAATTTGTTTTTAAATCTTACGAATAGGTGGACTTAAGACAGATTTAGGCTCTGGAGCGTGAGCGGAATCTAAAAGAAATAATATTTTTTTGAATTATTATTCTACGCTCTTGGAGTTGGTAAATAAGAATTGAAGTCCAAAATTAAAAACTAAAAAATCTTAAAAGGTGGATCTACCTTAAACAGGGTATCTACTCAAATCCTGGAAAAAAAAATTCGCTGATATTTCCAAGGAGACTAATTTTCTCCTCAAAAAGACAAATTTTCAACCAAAAACTGGCAAAATTAAATTTTCAATATATAAAAACAACTTATTTTTAACAATATAGTTACATTTCCATACAAAGTGACGAATTTCGAATTAAAATGATGAATCTACATCAGAAATAATGGCAATTTCAACAAAATAATTGAATTTTTAACAAAAATGATGAATCTGTATTCTGTAATTGAAACAGTTGCATTTTCAACCGTAGAGATTAATCTTTCAATGAGAAAAAAAGAATTTTCAACAAAATACATGAAGTTTCAACTAAAAAGGATAATTTTCAACCAAAAATTGAATAGTTAAATTTTCAGTTAAAAAAATAATGATCAGCCAAAAACATGAATTTTGAGCTAGGAAAATGATAGATAAAAATAAATAACTTTTAACCAAAAAATAAGAACTTTCAACAAAATAGTTAAATTTTCAATCAAAATAACGAATTTTTCAACTGAAATGATGAATCTTTAACGGGAACTGTTGAATTTTAAACAAAAAAGATGAATTTTCAACTAAAATTATGAATCTTTAACTAGAATATTCGAATTTTCAACGACAAAAATTCATTTTCAACCAAGAAGATTCATTTTTAACCAAGAAAGACCAAATTTCAACAAAATGTATGAATTTTCAACGAGAAAAGATCAATTTCCAACCAAACATTGAATAGATGAATTTTTGGTTAAAGAAATTAATTTTCAACCAAACAGATGCATTTTTAACTAAAACGATGGAATATTAAACTGTCTTAGTTAAATTTTAAGGTAAAAAAATTATTTTCAACTAAAAAGATGAATACTTAACTAAAATGATGAATCTTTTCTGCATTAGTTGAAACTTCATTAACAAAAAAATAAATTTTTAACAAACAAGTTTAACTTTAAGGCAAGTAATTGAATTTTAAACCAAAAATATGAAATTTCAATGAAGAAGGTTAACTTTCTCCCCAAAAAGACGAATTTTCAACCAAATAGTTGAATTTTCATTTAAAAAAGATAAAGGTTTAACCAAAAATAGAATAATTATATTTTCAATACAAAAAAAACTTATTTCCCATAAAATAGTTAAATTTTCATCCAAAGTGATGAATTTTTAATTAAAATGATAAAAATCTTCAACTGGAATATTTGAATTTTTAACGAAATAATTGAATTTTTAACTAAAATGATGAATCTGCAATTAAAACAGTTAAATTTTCAAACATGAAGATTAAGTTTTTAATAAAAAAGACGATTTTTCAACAAAATACATGAATTTTTAACTAAAAAAGATACATTTTCAAATTTTCAACCTAAAAGATGAATTTTCAACTAAAATGATAAATATTTAACTGGAATACCTGAATTTTTAACCAAAATGAATCATTTTCAAACAAGAAGTTTCCACCAAAATTTTGAATCTTCAACAAAAAAATGTATGTTTAAGAAAGTAGTTCAACTTTTAACAAAATGGTTTAATGTTTCTGACTAAAAAAGATGAATTGTTAACGGAAAATGTAATTGTTGATATAATAACCAAAAAAGATTTTAATTTAATATAAAAACAGTAGATCTCATTTTAAAAAAACGATTTCTAACAAAATAGGTCTTTTTTCAACCAAATTGTTGAGTTTTTCAGCCGAAAAGACCAATTTTTACAAAACAGTTGAATTTTCAACCAGTAAATATGTATTTAACTTTAAACTTAATTTTTTACTTTAATTTAAAGATTAACTTAAATAATTCAATTACAGCTATAGAAATTTCAATTGGAATAAGTTAAATTTTCAGTTAGAAGAATTACTTTCAACAACAACAAAAAACTTACAAAAAGATAGTTACATTTTCAAAGAAAGTGATGAATTTTCAAATACAATTGTGAATATTTAACTGGAATAGTTGAATTTTAAATCAGACAGATGAATTTTTAAGTGAAATGATGAATTTTCAACTAGAATAATTGTCTTTTTGACCAAAAAGATAAATTTTCAACCTTAAAGACTAATTTCTGCCAAAAAAGACGAATTAAAAAAAAATCTACCATAAAATTGAATAATTAAATTTTTTTCAAAAAATAAATGTTCAACCAAAGAGATGAATTTTTAACTAAAATTATGGAATATTTGACTGCAATAATAGTTACATATTCAGCTAAAAAAAAAGCAATTTTTAACCGGAAATCATCCAAAGAAAAAAAAAGTTTTCAATGAAACAGCTCATTTTTCAACCAAAGAAATTAATTTTTAATTAAAATGATTAATCTTCAAGCAAAAAAAAATTGTAACAAAAGAGTTTAACTTTCAACCAAGTAATTTTATTTCCAACCTAAAAGATGAATATTCAACTGAAATGATAAATATTTAACTGGAATACTTGAATTTAAAAAAAAATCATTTTTACACAAGAAGTTTTCACCAAAATTATGAATCGTCAACAAAAAAATGTATGTTTAAGAAAGCAGTTCAACTTTTAACAAAATGATTGAATTTTTCTGACTAAAAAATATGAACTGTTAACCAAAAATTCAATAGTTATTTTTGAACCAAATTGTTGAGTTTTTAAGCCATAAAGACCAATTTTTATAAAACAGTTGAATTTTCAACCAGTCAATATGAATTTTTGACAAAAAAGTGATTTATCAACCAAATAGTTGAATTTTCTACCAAAACAGGGAAATCTTCAACCGAGAAAGATGAATTTCCAACAAAATAACTACATTTCTGACCAAAAAGATGAATTTTCAAATGAAATTATGTATTTTAAAACAAAAGGGTGATTTTTATTTAAGAAGATTACTTTTCTACCAAAAAAGACGAATTTTAAACTAAAATTTCAACAAAAAAGATTAAAATTTTAATTTAAAACCTACTAATTTTAGCTAAATTGCGATTTTTATCAGGATTCAAAATAATATTGCTAGCCCTTTTTATACATTTTACATACGAACAAATCATTATTTTGTTTTACCCTAATTTTCCTGGCTCTAAAGTGCCAAATTTACTGAAAAATGTGAATTTTTACATTTTTCACAAGTTTTAAAATAAAACGTCATTTTTATTTAATTTTATATTATAAATGAAAAAAAAATCAAGCACACTTTTGAAAAAATTCCCTGACATTTCCAGGTATATACAAATTTCCTGACAATTCCAGGTTTTCCAGGTGTGTAGACACCCTGGGTTTTTTGTACTCTTATAATTTTGTACCAGCAGGGACAAGGCCTGCCACTGGGAATAATAATATGAGTAATGGGGCGTATCAAACAAAAATAAAGTTGTTTGCGCGAAGTTCTAATAGCAATGGAAACTTTCTTTTGGGAGTCAAAAACACTCCCCTAAAGTTTCATAAGAAAAAAAATTCCTTCTGTCTCCGCATCTTCAAATTTGAACAGAATTTTTTTTTTAGATTTAAATTATCAATCAAAATAGTTCAGAGCAAGTCGATTTATACCTGTATAGCGATAATTCT
>CAKNXH010060948.1:27960-38256 GCA_932178445.1 Andricus quercusramuli
AGATCGATTTTCAACCGAAAATGGAATAGTTAAATTTTCAGTGAAAAAAAATGAATTTTCCACACAAAAAAAATTTCAATTAAAGTGATGAATTTTCAACTTCAATTATGAACCTTCAACTCGAATAGAAGAATTTTTGAGCAAAAAGATGAATTTTTAACAAAAGTGTTTAACATTCAACCAAGTAGTTGTATTTACAACCAAAAAGATGAATTTTCAAACAAGAAGATTAATTTTCGAATAAAAAGATTAATTTTCAAATAAAAATAATTTTTTCAAACAAAAAGATTAATTATCTACCAAAAAATACGATTTTTCAACAAAATACATGATTTTCTAACGAAATAGTTAACTTTGCAATTTAAAAAGATAAATATTCTACCAAATAATTGAATTTTGAACTTAAAAAGATCATTTTTCAACAAAAAATAGAATAGTTAAATTGTCAGCTAAAAAAAATTCTTTTCAACCAAACTGCTGAATTTTCAAATAAAATGATGAATCTTTAACTGGGAAAGTTGAATTTTCTACCAAAAGGACGAATTTTCAACAAAATACATTAATTTTCAATGATGATGATGGAATATTCAATTGGGATGTTTACATTGCAAGTTAAAAAAATTTCAACCAAACAAAAACCAGCTTTCAAAAAAGTAGGTACACTTTCAAGTAAAATGATGGATCATGAACTGAATGTTTTGTTTTTTAATTTTCAACTAAAATTCGGACAACTTTATATTATATTGAAAATAAAAATAAAAAAGAAACCGAATGCAAAACGAGATTGCTAGGATTGTATTCCAATTTTTGAAATTGCACAAGTTCAATTCTTTTTCATTTTTAATTTAAATTTAATTCTTTCTTAATCCTTCCAATTCAAAATTGTGTCTTTTTTTAGTTGAGTTTGAAATGTTCAATATGAAAAAAGATGAAGAAACAAAAATTGTGCATATAAAAAGATCTACAAATTTGTTATGGATTACTTTTTCATAGGATGCGTCGTTTTTGTTTTATTCATAAAAATAGCATTAAAATAGAAAAATCAAATCTTTGGAAAAGTGACGCATGGTACGTAAAAAGATGAATTGAAAATAATTATGCATTCAAAAAAGATCCACAAATTTATTAGCAATCACTTTTTGATAGAATGCGTAGTTTTTGTTTTAATCGTAAAAAATGACATGAAAATAAAAAAATTCTATTTTTGGAAAAACCACGCCAAAAATGATCTACACATTTTTTATAAACTTTTGTTATAAAAATTATCAATAAGATTAAAAATAAACAAATTAAATTAAAATAAAGGTCAAGTTCGTTAGCCAGCCATTTTGGATAAAAATTCAAAAAGTGAGCACATTTTGAAAATTTTTGAGAACATTTTTCTTTAATATTTAAAAATTCTATGGATGGATATTCGTATTACTCAAAATGGCGAACAAAATATTCTTATGACTTTAACGAAAATGAACATTTTACGCCAATCAACGCTCGATATTTTTAGAAGACTTTTTCTAATTTTCTTGAAAAATTAAAAATTCATATTTTTATCCCACAAAAAAATAATGAAAAATCAAAAATTCCATTTTGCGGTAAAACTCTACAAGAGACGAAAAAAGATGAAGAGACAAAAATTGTGAACTCAAAAAAGAGCTACAAATTTGTTATTGATCACTTATTGATGACATGCATAGTTTTTGTTTCATTTGTAAAAAACTGATTTATTGAAAAAAAACATTTATTGAAATGATATAAAATTTTCATGGTAGCTGAGGATAAAATTAAATGCCAAATCAGGAACAAATATTAAAGTAATCATGATAAATGCAATTTGTACTTTATTTTGCAATATCTAAACAAGCAATCACAGGCCGACTCACGGAGATAAATGTAATATACATTTGATATAATAATGTTGAACATATAATGTAGAAAATTTCGCATTTTGGACAAAATCGAGTCCGAAGCACGAAGTACGTGATGAGAATGTATTCGTTAAAGCCAAAGGAGCTTTAACAAAAGAGAATTCACAATCGCCAAATTACATTTGTCGATGATTTGACTTTTAATTACAAAATTTCTGTGCTCAAATGTGAGGGAAATACAAAGAAGGAGCGCGTTTATAATTTTTTCTCTGAATTAGAAGAGGGATAAAGAAAAACATTTTGGTTAATATTTTAAGTGAGTTGAAGGGTGGAAAATTATATCATTTTCACATTTTTCTTAATAAAAAGGGGGAATTTTTATTTTCTTTCTGAATCGGAAGAGGGACGTTATTTTTAACATTTTCATTGAGTTGGAAGGGAAGAATTTTGGTTTGCGACTGTTTTCTGGATTGGATGAGGGAATTTTTATTTGTAATATTAGTGAGTTGAATGGGGTCTTTGGCATTTTTAACATTTGCTTTGTTGAATTTTTGAGTTTGAAATGTTTATTTAATGATATTAATGCATATTGTCTTAAAATATGAAAGGAAGTTAATAAAAATTCCTTCACAATAAAGTCTACTTTATTCAGAGAGTGTTTAATTTTTATACAATAGATTTACATATTTATGAAAAGTTCGCTGCGTTTTAATTTTCAGTATTTCCAACAATTTTTGATTCTCTCGTATGAATAGAAAATATCATAAGTCATGTTTGTCTGAATTTACTGATGCTAAATATTGATGTTGCAATTTTATAAATAAAAAATCCTTTTAGGATTTAAAAAATGTCCAGCATTGCAGTTTTTACAACTATCCACCAAGCACATATTTTACTTCAGAAGTCACCTAAACTCAGATAAATATTTAGTTGATCCAGTCAAACTCGATTAAAATAATAATCTTAAATTCTTATTTAATTAACCAGATATTGTTTTTGAGCATAATACAACTCTTTTTAAAATATTTTCTGTAATATCATAACAAATATAATATATAATATTCATATAAGTCTTTCCATTCTTCATATGCTGATTACACATTTGACTTATCTAACTTCATGTGCATTTACATAATGAAAAAAATGTATTTTGAACTCAACGTATACTAGTTATCTAGTTCAATAATAATTAAAACAAAATAAAGTTATCACATTTCATTGCCAATGGTTTAAGTTCCAAACATGCTTAAAATATTGATGTCCTTTTTATCTCTCGAAATAGAAAAATAGATTGATAAAAATTTTGTTTAATGTTTGAAAGGGACCCTAAAAATGTATTTTATCACTCAACTTGGACTTTATTAGCCGACAAACTAACTCTAATCTGGCGAATCTTTTACGATTCTTTTCAATTTGTCGTGTTTAATCGGCGACCTGGACATACGTCGTTGCCAGGTGTTAATTTTTTTCTTTTTTTCACGTAATCCCTCTAAACCTGTTGATATCTTCCTCTTTAAAGTCTTTGGAGAGCTACTGTAACAATGATCACTATCCACATATTTTTGCAATGAATATACAGAAATTTCGGTTCTTGGAAATCCAACAATTTGGTTTTTCAGTTTTTGGGTAGGCATGGCAGCAGATGACTCCTGAAATAATAAATAATTATTTATACTTGAAAATATCTAAAGTCAGGGTTGCTACGAAATTCCGTCACTTTCCCTGACTTTTTCCTTGGCCAATTTTTCATTTTCCCTGACCTTTATAAATTTTTCTTTGAGCTACCAAAACACCCTTACTCCTAGGGGATAACAAAAAATTGTTTCTGAATCTATTTTAAAGATTTTTAGTGACAACAGTCATAAATAATTTTATAAGGGGTCATCCAAAAATTACGTAAGACGATTCGGAGGTAGGAGGGGTTTGGTTAATCATACTGTTTCTTATGAAGTTTCAACTAAAAAAGATCAATTAAAAAAAATTACTTTAAACCAAAAACAAAACGAATTTTAAACAAAATAGTTTGATTTTTCAACAAAGAAGATTAATTTTCTACAAAAAAGACTAATTTAAAACAAAATACATGAATTTTCAACCAAATAGTTGAGTTCGTAACTCAAAAATATAAAATTTAAACCAAAAATGAAATAATTAAATTTACAGTTAGATCATCCAAAATGTTGAATTTTGAAGCAAAAAAAAATCTACAAAGTAATTGAGTTTTCCACCCGAAAATATGAATTTTTAAAGAAATAGTTAATTTCCACAAAAAATTTTGAATTTCAAAGCAAAACAAAACAGAATTTTCTAGAAGATAGTTGCATTTTCTACACACAAATATGAATTATCTACCAAAATAATGAAATTTTCTATAAATAAAGTTTTAAATGAGGAAGTGTCTATTTGTACCGAAAAAATCCGGCTATTTGTACCGAGATTTCTGTACACGTAGCCACGGCCTTTAAATAAAATAAATTAATTTTCAACTAAAAACGATAGATTTTAAATCAGAAATGAATAGTAAAATTCCCAGTTAAAAAAAATTAATTTTAAATGAATAAAACGAATTCCCAATCAAAATCATGAATTTTTCACAAAGATGATAATTATTCTAACAAAAGATGAATTGTTAACAAAATACATGAATTTTCAACCAAACAGTGTAGTTTTCAATTTAAACGAAGAGTTTTCTACAAAACAACTGAGTGTTTAACCCTGAAATATCAATTTTAAACAAAAAAGTTAATTTCCAACAATCTTGTGGAATTTTGAATTAATTTGAATTTTTAATAAAAAAAGAAAAATTTTGGTACAAAAAGTAATTTGTGATGCAAAAAAAAAAAATGAGTTATCGATAAAGAAATTTTTCAACCAAACAAATTTATTTTCCACCAAGAAGATTAATATTCTACCAAAAAGATGATTTTTCAGCAAAATACACGAATTTTCCACCAAATGTTTGAATTTTCAAATAGTTAAATTTTCAACCAAAGAAATGAATGTTCGACCAAAAAAATCAATATAGAACCAAATATATGAATTATTAACCAAATAGTTGAATTTGCGTCCAAAAAGGATGCATTTTTAACCAAGGAGATTAATTTTCTACAAAAAAAAAAAAAACGAATTAAAAAAAAAACATGAATTTTCAACTAAAAAAGATGAATTTGTAACCATAAAAACGAATTTTCAACAAAATAGTTGAATTTTCAATCAAAGAAATGAATTTTCAATAAAAAAGAGTTATTTTTCATTGAAAAGAATCATGTTCTACGAAAAAGACGAAATTTCAACAAAATTCACGAATTTTCAACCAAACAGTTGAAATTTTAACAACAAAAAAAAGTTTTTGAATTAAAATAATGAATCATCAACCAAATAAACTAATTTTTAAGAAAGTAGCTTCATTTACAATTAAGTACTTGAATTTTCAACCAAAAAAGATGGGTTCTCAACGAAAAATGTAATAGTTGATGTTTTAATCAAAAGGTACATATTTTAATTTTAAAGCAAAAACAGTTGAATTCAATCAAATAGACGATTTTTCAACAAAAGAAGTTGAATTTCGACCAAAAATATGAATTTTCAAAAATTAAGTTAATTTTTAACCAACCAGTTGAATTTTCAACCCAAAAAGACGAATTCTCAACAAAACAAGTAGAAGAAATTTTTAAGACTTGAAATTCAAGAATTTTAAATCAGACTAAAATAAAATTCAAAATCCCATTTAACGTCCAACAATCAATTCAATATATAGAATTCCTGAAAAAAAAAATAACAAGAATTCAACGATCGAAT
Organism: Andricus quercusramuli; assembly: GCA_932178445.1. Taxonomy (NCBI): domain Eukaryota; kingdom Metazoa; phylum Arthropoda; class Insecta; order Hymenoptera; family Cynipidae; genus Andricus; species Andricus quercusramuli. Next base: position 33,621 of record CAKNXH010060948.1, read on the forward strand.
TTTTTTTTATTTGGTTTTTAGGAATTGCAATAGGAGCATTTTGTGGTGTTTGTCCAAATTTGATCGTTGAATCCTTGTTATTTTTTTCAGGAATTCTATATATTTTTTAAGACTTTTTAACAAAATGATTACATTTTTATAAAAAAAAAAATAAAATTTTCACCAAATAATAAAATTTTTAACCACAAAATGAATTCTAAAAAAAAAAAAAAAAAAAAATAATATTTTAGTAAGATTTCCTTGTGATTAATAAATTTTCTTTTCCGAATCTAATTTCATTAAGGTTTCACGTTTATTTTCAGAAAAACGCCTTAAATAATTTTTGGATGGCCCCTAAACCCCTAAAACCAGTTTAAATTCCCTGACTTTCCAGAATTCCCTGACCTGCAGCAACCCTGAAAGTAATTTGAAATTCATACCTCTTCGATTTCGGATTCAACTTTGTTTTTCATTTGTAAATCCTGTACTAATTTCTCAAGGGACTTTATCCTTTCCGTAAGTTTCTCATTTATCGGCACCAGTTTTTCTAAAGACTTCACTTTTCTCACAAGTTCTTCATTAGTTGCTCTTAGTCTTGTTAATTCTTGTTTAGGATTCAATTTTAAACTTGATAAAATCTATTTCAAATATGCATTGATTAGTTCAATTAAATATATAATATAAAACACTGGAATTAATTTTTTTGGACCCACAATTTTTGAATCTGCAGCAATATTTCCGAAACTCTTGGCATTTGGACTTCCACTTGCAATAGAATCGATCGATGAACGCTTGCAAAGAATCATTTTAACGTTGCCCTTGGTCTTTAAATTACCAAGATTGACATGTACAAGATTTTTCATGTCTGGTTTAATTAGTTTTCTCGACTCATTCACATTAGATGTGCTTGACTCTCCAAGGCTTGTTGAATATTGGGAAAGAGCCATTTTTAAAGTTGCATTTTTAGCTGGATTTTCCGAAATACACATGACATTTGAATTCTGTCCTGCTGTCGTAATTTGAGCCGTATTTTGATCAGAAGTATCTTCTACCTATAAATAAATACGACTGAGTAACGTGCCTTTATTTTCTATTTAGTTCGGAATCTAAAAAAATTAATTTTTGTAGGAGATGAGCAGTTTGCATATTTTAAAATACAGTGAACTCTTGCCTATTTCAAGGGCCGATAAACGTGAATATTTCCGGATTTAAGACTGGAGGGGCCCCAGCTCTGCCGCGAGTCGGGTGATTTTTGTCAAGCGACGTTTATTGGTTGCTAAAGATTGACTTTTGGTAGCATGACGTCATGCTAGGATAAGTGTTAATATCAGGAAGGTTAGCATAGTTGGCACATCTTTACATGAAACTACACACGCCTTTTTGGAGAAAATATTCTAAACGTAAAATTAAGTTATGAAGGTCTGAATCGTAATATTTTTCGAGTGTAGAATGTATTTTCTCAGTCAAGTTCCATTCTTTTATTGATTGGCCTCAAATTTGAGATATTTTATTTTATTTCGTGACACTGAAAGGTCGTCAATCGACAAAAGCTTGGAAAATGACTGAGAAAATACATTCTACACTTGGCAAGTATTACGATTCCTTCATTTATGACTTACATTTACGTTTAGAATATTTTCTCCAAAAATTCGTATGCATTCCCATGACGTCATGCTAAAATAGTCCATTCATACCAACGAGGGCTTCCCGCTCTCCCGGCCTCTTTTGTTGGTGGGAGGTGACGGAACTGCGCAACTTGAAACAGCCCAACATGGGGGACTTGAAATATGTAAGCCTTGAAATAGGTGCGTCTTGAAATAGGTAATAGTTCACTGTATTTTAAAATATATTTTCTCATAATGTCAAAATAGTGTCATAACATTTTTCAGGTATGAAAAATGAACTTCAATGTTTATTTAAAGTATTATTCTTTAGTCTGCAAATTATAAAAATTCCTCTTATTTATAGCAGGCTTCACAGTCTTTCCCCTTTTTCTGATTTTTCTATATATTTACGAACTGAATTAATAGAAACCAATAAGAAAATCCAACTATTTCTGGTTGAAAGTTCATTATTTTCGCTTGAAAAGTCTACTAGTCAATTTTTCGTTGAAAATTCATATTTTTTATTAAAAATGTTATCATTAGGTGCAAAATCGAATGAATTTGTTGAAAATTCAACAATTTGGTTAAAAAGTCATACCTCTTGGTTGAAAATTCAACTGTTTTGTTGAAAATTCGTCTTTTTGGCTTGAAAATTCAAAAATTTTGTTGAACATTCATCTTTTCGGTCTGAAAATGTCTCTTTCTGTAGAAATTTTATCTTAGTTAAAAATGATACTGTCTGGTTCAAAATTTTCAATCAGATAGTTGTACTTTTAACGAAAAAATGTATTCTCTACCAAAAAAGACGAATTCTCAACAAAATACATAAATTTTCAACCAAATTGTTCAATTTTCTATCGAATTGTTGATTTTTCGACAATAAAAATAATTTTCGGTCGAAAGTGATTAATTTTTAACAAAACGGTTGTATTTTCAACCAAAAAATGTGAAATTTCTACAGAAAGAGATTAATCTTTAAACGAAAAAGATTAATTTTTAACAAAATAGAATAATTTTCAACTAACAACAAATTTGTTGGTCAAGAAAGAAAAAAAAAAATCCATCAAATTATTGAATTTTAAAGCCAGAAAGACGAATTTTCAGCATAACAGTTTAATTTTCGATAAAATAAGTTAATTTTGAACCAAATAATACAATTTAAACGAAATAATACAGTTTAAAACCGAAAAATAGTTGAATTTTTTTTATTGGATTCTATTAATTCAGTTAGAATTTAAGTGGAAAATGAGAAAAAGGGGAAAGACTGTGAAGCCTGCAATAAATAAATAGGAATCTTAATCATTTATAGACTAAAGAATAATATTTTAAATAAACATTAAAGTTAATTTTTAATAATTAAAAGATTTAATGACACTATTTTGACTTTTTTTTAAATCTATGACACTATTTACACTATTTTTGATCTCTAAAGTGAAAACGAGGCCTGTGATTCTCTCCCAGGGCTCGGAACTGCTCAAGCTTCCAAAAATTGTGAAATAGTAACCATGTTTTTCTCAGAAAAGTAACCGAAAAGTAACCATAATGTAGCCACAAAGTAACCAAAAAGAAAGATTTTTTACCAAAAAAGACGGAAGTTTCCACCAAAATTATAAATCTTCAAAAACAATGTATGTTTCAGAAAGTAGTTCAACTTTTTACAAAATGGTTGCATTTTTCTGACTAAAAAAGATGAATTGTTAATAAAAACCAGTAAATATGAATTTAACCTTAAACTTAATTTTTAACTTTACTTCAAAGGTTAAACTTGAATAATTGAATTTCAAGTTAAGAAAATTAATGTTTAACCAAACAGATGGATTTTCAACTAAAACTATAGAATTTTCAAGAAGTTAAATTTTCAGTTAAAAAAATTACTTTCAACAAAAAAAAAACTAACTTCCAAAAAAATAGTTACATTTTCAAACAAAGTGATGAATTTTCAAATAAAATTGTGAATATTTAATTGGAATAGTTGAATTTTAAATCAGAAAGATAAATTTTTAAGTGAAATGATGAATCTTTAACTTGAATTGAATAATTAAATTTTTGTCAAAAAATAAATGTTCAACCAAAGAGATGAATTTTTAACTTAAATGATGAAATATTCGACTGGAATAACAGTTACATTTCAGCTAAAAAAAATTATTTTCGATCGAAAACCATCCAAAGAAAAAACAAGTTTTCCATGAAACAGCTCATTTTCCAACCAAATAAATTAATTTTTAATTAAAACAACTAATCTTGATAAAAAAATTGTTTTATCTTTCAACCAAGTAATTTTATTTTCAACCTAAAATTATAAATATTTAAATGGAATACTTGAATTTGTAACCAAAAAGAATAATTTCTGAACAAGAAGTTTCCAGCAAAATTATGAATCTTTAACAAAAAAATGTATTTTTAAGAAAGTAGTTCAACTTTTAACAAAATGGTTGAATTTTTCTTCCTGAAGAAGATGAATTGTTAACGAAAAATGTAATAGTTGATACAATAACCAAAAAAGATTTGAATTTAATATAAAAATAGGAGAATTCATTTTAAAAAGACGATTTTCAACAAAATAGGTCTTTTTTCAAACAAATTGTTGAGTTTTTAAGACAAAAAGACCAATTTTTACAAAACAGTTGAATTTCCAACCAGTAAATATGGATTGTTGACAAAAAAGTTATCTGTCAACCAAATACTTGAATTTGCTACGAAAACAGGGGAATCTTCAACCGAAAAGTACAATTTTCAACAAAATAAGTACATTTGTAACCAAAAAGATGAATTTTCAAATAAAATTATGTATTTTTAGACAAAAGGGTAGTTTTTAATCAAGAAGATTAATTTTTTTACCAAAAAAGATGAATTTTCTACTAAAACGATTAAGTTTCAACACAAAAATAAAGTTTAAACAAAAATTTTTGAACTTTTAACCAAATTTCAACCAAAGAAGATAAATTCTCATCGAAAAATATAATACATAGTTCGATATTTCAACAGAAAAGATTTTTTAAATTAAAAACTAGCAATTTTAGCTAAATTGCAGTTTTGATCAGAATTCATAATAA
>CAKNXH010060949.1:0-24220 GCA_932178445.1 Andricus quercusramuli
GCGATTCTTTTTTAACCAAATATTTGAAATCTCTTCCAAAATATTTGAACTTTCAATCCAAAAAGATGAATTTTCAACCAAGAAGATTAATTTTTTAATTAAAAAGATTAATTTTCAACAAACATATGAATTTTCAAAAAAACAGTTGAATTTTCGACTAAAAAATATCAGTTTTCAACCGAAAATGCAACAGTTAAAAATTTAGTTAAAAAAATTGATTTTCAAAAAAAAGAAAGCCGATTTTCAACCAAAAAAGACGAACTTTTAACGAAAGAAGTGATTTGGTAAGCTAAAAAATCGAATGAATTAGAAAACATTCGACTTTTAAACCCGAAAAGATCAATTTTTAACCAAGAAGATCAATTTTCAATTAAAAAGATTAATTTTCGAAAAAATACATTAATTTTTTATCAAATAGTTGAATTTTCTACTAAAAAATAGCAACTCTCAACCAAAAATGCAACAATTAAAAATTCAGTTTCAAAAATTGATTTTCAATTTAAAAAAAAAAGAATTTTCCACCTAAAGGGACGAATTTTCAATAAAAGAGTTGATTTTGAAGCTAAAAAAGCGAATTATTTAGAAAAAATTTCATTTTTAAACATAAAAGGATCAATTTTCGACGAAAAAAGTGCATTTTCAACCAAGAACGATACATTTTTAACCAAATAGTTCAAATTTCTATCAAAATATTTGAATTTTCAATCTAAAAAACAGAATTTACAACTAGAAGAATTTATTTTCCATTCAAAAAATTAATTTTGAACAAATACATGAATTTTCAATCAAATAGTTGAATTTTCGACTAAAAAAATATCAATTTTCAACCAAAAATGCAACACTTAAAAATTCTGTTAAAAAAATTGATTTTCAATTTTAAAAAACGAATTTTACACACAAAACGACGAATTTTTAAAAGAAGATTTGATTATGAAGCTAAAAAACGAACTATTCAGAAAAAATTTGACTTATAAGCCCGAAAAGATGCATTTTCGAAAAAAAAGTGCATTTTCATCCAAAAGCGATTCATTTTTAACCAAATAGTTTAATTTTCTTCAGAAATATTTTAATTTTCAATCAAAATATCAATTTGCAAGCTAAACATCGAAAATCAATTTTTAACCAAAAATGCAATAGTTGAATATTCAGTTTAAAAAAATGATTAAAAAAAAATTTAACAAAATAGTTAAATTTTCAATCAAAGAGATGAATCTTCAACAAAAAATGTATTTTTAATGAAGTAGTTGAACTTCCAGCCAGTCAGTGGAATTTTCAATCCAAAAAGACAAATTTGCAACTATGGACGATTTTTCAGTCGATAAACAAAACAAAATTTCAACCTGATTTTGGAATTTTCAAGACAAAAAACGAATTTTCTGCAGAAGAGTTGAATGATGAACAACAAAAATTTGAATTTTCATAAAAAAAGTTTATTTTCAACAAAATAGTTAAAATTTTAAAGCAAAATGTTTCAATTTGGTAAGATTAAAAAATAAAAACAATAAATTGAGTAAATTCAAGAAATATTTTGAAGAATTGAAGACATTCAAAAAGAACTTTAAACTTTAGAAAATCTTTAGAATCTTTAAACGAATTTCAAAAGGTTTCAAGAGAATAAATAAATTTTCGTGAAATTCCTGGGAAAATTTAGAAGATTAGAAGCTAATTTTTTTAAAGTTTGAATGATACTTTAAAAATTTAAGAAAAATTCGAGTCAGTTAAAAATATTTTTAGGAATTTAAGGCGTTTTAAATAGATCAAAAATATTTAAAAACTTGAAAACATTTCCAAAAATTTATCAAATATTTCTTGGTTTCTTCCAAATTTCTAAAAGTCGTAAACATCTTTAAAAAAAACTCGAATTGTTCCTAATATTTTGTAAAATACTATAAAATAAGAAAAGTTTCTTCAAAATCTTCTAGATTCTTTTTTGATACATCTGAAATATTTTCTCAAATCATTTTTAATTTCCTCCAGAATCATATAAGAATTATATTTATATAAATTTCAAAAAAAGTTGAAAATTGATGTATTTTGTTAAAAATGATTCTTTTTTCGGTACAAAATTAATCTCTTGGGTTGAAAATTTATTTCTTAAAATATTAAATTATTTTAAAAAATTTTTAATTAATTTTTTAACTAAAAATTTAGCTATTTCATTTTTCGTTGAATTTTTTTTTGTCATTCAATCGTTTTTGTTGAAAATTCATCAGCTTGGTTGAAAATTTACTTTATTTAGTTGAAAACTTATTTCTCTAACTCAAAATTAATCTATTCTATTTTTTGTTTAATTTTTTTTTTTTAGTTGAAAATTCATCTATTTTTTTGAAAATTTGTATTTTTTTGTAGAAAATTCATCCCCTGGGTTCAAAATTCAACTATTTGATTAAAAAAAAAATTTGTTTAATGAAGATTCATCAGTTTACTTAAAAGTTAATTTCTTTGGTAAAAAATTCAACAAATTTGGTTGAAAATTCGCTTTTTTTGTTGAAAATGAATTTTTTTACTAAAGATGTCGCAATTTCATTTTTGCTAGAAAATTGATCTTTTTCAGTTTGAAATTCACTTATTTTGTTTAAAAAATATTACTATTACACTTTTTGTTGAGAATTCATTTTTTTTAAATTAAAGATTCATCAGATTGGTTGAAAATTTAATTATTTTGCTGAATTTTCAACCAAAAAGATGAGTTTTTAAACAAGAAGATTAATTTTCAAATAAAAAGATTAATTTTCTACTAAAAAATACAGTTTTTCAACAAAATACATCCATTTTTAACAAAATAGTTGAATTTTTGTTTAAAGAAGACAAATTTTCAAACAAATACTTGATTTTTGAACTAAAAGAATTCTGGTTTTTAACCGAAAATGAAATAGAAACATTTTTAGTTTAAGAAAATTAATCTTTACTAAAAAAAGATAAATTGTCAACAAAAACTTAAATGATTACATTTTAAGTTATAAAAAAATAACTTTCTAAAAAAATAGTTAGGTTTTCCAACAAAGTGATGAATTTTTAAATAAAATTATAAATATTTAACTGGAATAGTCAACAGTTGAATTTTAAATCCTAAAGATGAATTTTTAACTGAAATGATAAATCTTTAACTAGAATAATTGAATTTTTCACCAAAAATATTAATTTACAACCAAGAAAATTAATTTCTACAAAAAAAGAGACTTTTTCAACCAAAAATTAAATAATTAAATTTTTAGTCAAAAAATGAATGTACAACCAATGAAATGAATTTTTAACTTCTTATAAAATGTAAATATTTAATTTAATATGATAATAAGCATATTAATAAATAATTATTATTTAAAAATAATCTTTTTTAGTTGAAAATTCAACTATTTCCTTGAAAATTCAGGTATTTTCTTGAAAAATCTTCTTTTTTAATAGAAAATTAATCTTTTTGGTTAAAACTTCAAGTATTTCGGTTAAATATTTATAATTTTAGTTGAAAAATTATCTTTTTTTATTTAAAATTCATCTATTCCAGATGAAGATTCATAATTTTAGTTGAAAATTCATCACGGTTGAAATATTAGGTGTGGAAAATTATTTTTTTTTTTAATGAAAATTGAATTATTTTATTTTTGGTGGAACACTGATTTTTTTTTTAATTCAACAATTTCGTTGCAAATTCAGGTATTTTCTTGAAAAATATTTTTTGGCAGAAAATTAATCTTTTTGGTTGAAAATTCAAGTATTCCAGTTAAATATTCATAACTTTATTTGAAAATTCATCACTTTAGTTGAATTTTTTTTCGTGTGAAATTAATTTTTTTTTTAAATAAAAATTAAATTATTCCATAATTTTGGTAAAAACTGATCTTTTTTTGTTGAAAATGCAACCATATAGTTAAAAAGTGATATTTTTCAGTTGAAAATTCGTGTATTTTGTTAAAAATTCGTCTTTTTTGGCAGAAGATTAATCTTTTTGGTTTAAAATTCAAGTATTCTAGTAAAATATTCATAATTTTAGTTGATAATTTATTTTTTGGGTAAAAATAAAGCTGTTTGAAAGTTTTAATGAAAATTCATCTATTTGTTTAAATAATATTCCATTAAAGTTAAAGATTCATAATGGAATTGAAAATTCCTCACTTTGGTTGGAAAATTAATTTTTTTAAATGAAAATTAAATTATTCAATTTTTGTTTGAAAATTGATATTTTTAATTCAAAATGCAACTATTTAGTTAAAAAGTTAAATATTTGGTTAACAATTCATGTATTTTGTTAAAACGTCTTTTTGGAAGAAAATTAATCTTTTTGGTTGATTATTATTTTATTACCTAATTTTTTTCCTAAATTAAAAAAAAAATCTGGAAAAATTTGAATAATTTTTAAAAATTAGAAGGTTTAGAAGGTCTGAAAAGATTAAAAAAACAAACAATTTTCTTAAGATTTGTGTGGAAATTTTAAATGATTTTTTATTTTTAAAAATGAATTTCAAGAGACCGAATCCATTTCAAATCAGGCTAAACTTGAAATTATCAACCGAATAGTTTAACTTTCAACTAAAAAAGATAAATTTTGAACCAAAAAGTTTAATTTCTACCTGAAAAGATGAATTTTCGACTAAAAAAGATCATTTTTCAATCAAAAAATAGTTAAATTTCCTGTTAAAAAATTTCATTTGCAACCAAAGAGATGAACTTTTAACTAAAATGATGAATCTTTAACTAGAATTAATAATTTTTGAACCAAAAAGATGAATTTTCAATCAAGAAGAATAATTTCTACCAAAAAGACGAATTTTTATCTAAATAAGTTTGTTTTTTAACTAAAAATTTTATAGTTATAGTAGTTTAAAAAATTAATGTTCAAACAAGGAAATCAAAAGTCATCCCTTTGGTTGAACAGTAATTTTTTTAACTACAAATATAACTATTAAATTTTTGGTTGATTTTTAGTTCAATTTTCAAGTTAAAAAAATTAATTTCAACCAAAAAAACGAATTTTTAATAAAATAATTAAATAAAGTATCATAAAACTACTTTTACAATTAAAAAATTATTGTTATTGCAATTTTATATTGCAAAAAAAAAAATTAGGCACTCTCGAAAAAATTCTGTCATCGAAAGACTGAAGAGTAAAAAGAACCTGCTTAGATAAGACTTTTTTTATTAAGAGTTTTCCTTTTAACAGGAGTTAATTGTCTAAACATATAATCCTTTTACCAGAAATATGTTTTAAAATTCGATTCAATTATTACCGACATTTCGAAACAGGTATTAAAACCTAAAAATGTCATTATTTTCTATTAATTATCTATTAATAACATCACATGCAAGATAAATCTAGATAAATCTATCCAGCTCAATGTATCGTCAAGTTGATTAAAATAAAGATCACTTTCAACAACTAATAAAACTAAGTAAAAATCGAAGACTTATTTAAAAAAAAAAAGATTCGTCGAAAATACCAGAATTAAAGAGTGACACTACAGAACTAGATAACCACCATTTTTGTCGAAAATGGATTTATTGCAAAAAAAAATCTTAAAACGTCAAATTATTGTGGTGAAAAGACATTTTACTGAAAGTTTATTAATAGGATTATTATTGAAAGGATTATCGTTGATTGTAAAAGAAAAATACTTTATTTTTTTTCGGATTTTTGGTAAAAAATGTCGGAAAGTTTTTTTTTTGTGAAAAACTGAAAAAACTATTTTTAATCGCTATCCAGAACCGATATCGCTATCGAGAGCCAATTTTAAAACCCCAGGAAATTATAATTTAAAATACTGGATAGATTTTCGCAGAATTGGATAATTTTTGTTGTAAACACTTTTTTATTATTGAGCATCGCATGCCTCGGAAAGTTTTTTTTTCGAAAAATTGAAAATTCGATTTTTAATCGCTATCCCGAGCCGATATCGCTATCCAGAGCCAATTTTGAATTTTTCTAAATCTTCAAATACTGACTTCGATTTTAGAGAATATTTTTCACTCTTTTGAAAAATTCTCATTTTGTTGGTTTTCTAATTCTGTACTGTCATCTTTCAATTAAATATTAAGGGTTTCGAGTTTAAGACAGGGAGTTGGCCAGTGAGCGATGGCTGGTGTGTCCTCTAATCGAAGTGTGTCGTCTAATCGAATTTTTTTCGCCTTTTTGCGGCAACCAACGAGGGCGTAATCGAAGTCATCAAGAATGGTAAACATTTCCAAAAATTCCTGATCGTCATCATCGTCTTCCTCGGCTGAAAAATAAATTTAATATAATAATAATAATAAGTAATTTTATTTTTTATTATTTTTATATTTACATTTATTATATTTTATTTAATAATAATAATAATAAAGCAAATTATATTAAATATTTTAATATACAGCCTATATATAAATATATTAATATAATAATTAATATAATTTTCAAAGTGATGAGTTTTCAACTGGAATAGTTGAATTCTAAACCAAAGATGAATTTTTAACCAAGAAGATTAATTTATACAAAAAAAACGAATTTTTAACCAAAAAAATATTGTTTTTTCAAGAATAGTAAAATTATAATGACACATTTTAATTAGAATTTTTGTTTAAAAGAATAATTATTGTTATTATAAAAAAAGACTTGGTTGAAAATTGAACGAATGAATTTGAATACATTTTCAACAGTACAATTTTCTACCAAAAAAGGCGAATTTTCAACCAAATAGTACAACTTAAAATTTTAATTTTAATTTACTAATAATAAATAAGAAATTTTCAACCAAAAATTGATTTTCAATCAAAAAAACTAATTTTCATCCAAAAAGATGAATTTTTATTAAAAGAGTTGATTATGAAGCTAAAATAATAATAATGAAGGTGGCTTTTCCGATTTTTTAGTATTTGCAAAAATTAACTTCACAGTATATTTAAACTATTGTTCTTTTTGTATTTTGCCACTCTTTTGGGTTGAAATGTTTATTTTTATATTTTTGGTTGCAAAGTGACTTTATTGCATTAAAAATGAAAAAGAATTTTCGACCAAAAGAGTTGAATTTTCAATCCAAAAAGACGAATTTTTAACAAATACATGAATTCTCAAACCAAATCGTTTGAATTTTCAACTAAAAAACATCAATTTTGCAATCAAATATGCAATACTTAAATACTGAGTGGAAAAAATTGATTTTCAACAACAAAAAACGAATATTCCTCCCAAAAAGAAGAATTTTTAATAAAAAATGAATACTGGACAAAAAAGTGCCTTTGAAACCAAGAACGATACATTTTTAACCAAATAGTTGAATTTGCTGCCAAAATAGTTGATTTTTTAACCCAAAAAACTGAATTTGTAACCAAAATGATTAATTTTCCATTAAAGAGATTAATTTTCAACAAATACATGAGTTTTCAATCAAATAGTTGAATTTTCGACTAAAAAATATCAATTTTTAACCAAAAATGCAACAGTTAAGAATTCAATTGAAAAAATTGATTTTCAATTTTAAAAAACGAATTTTACACCCAAAAAGACGGAAATATTGGAATTCTCAACCCAAAAAGCTGAATTTGCAACCAAAAACAATAATTTTTCACTTAGAACATTAATTTTTCAATTAAAACGTTTATTTTTCAATAAATACATAAAATTTTCAATCAAATAGTTGCATTTTCGCCCAAAAAATATAAATTTTTAACCAAGAACGATACATTTTTAACCAAGTAGTTTAATTTTGTACCAAAATATTGGAATTTTCAACCCAAGAAGCTGAATTTGCAACCAAAATGATTAATTTTTCATAAAAAAGATTAATTTTCAACAAATACATGAATTTTCAATGAAATAGTTGAATTTTCGACTAAAAAATATCAATTTTCAACCAAAATTGCAACAGTTAAGAATTCAATTGAAAAAATTGATTTCCAATTTAAAAAAACGAATTTTACACCCAAAAAGACGAATTTTAAAAAAAGAGTTGATTTCTCAAGCTAAAAAATCGAATGATTTAGAAAACATTCGACTTTTAAACCCGAAAAGATGAATTTTTAACCAGGAAGATCAATTTTCAATCAAATAATTAGATTTTCGCCCAAAAAATATCAATTTTTAACCAAGAACGATACATTATTAACTAAATAGTTGAATTTTGTACCAAAATATTGGAATTTTCAACCCAAAAAGCTGAATTTTCAACCCAGAAGATTAATTTTCCATTAAAAAGATTAATTTTCAACAAATACATGAATTTTCAATGAAATAGTTGAATTATCGACTAAAAAATATCAATTTTCAACCAAAAATGCAATAGTTAAAAATTGATTTTCAATAAAAAAAAATAATTTTACACCCAAAAAGACAAATTTTTTTATAAAAGAGTTGATTGTAAAGCTAAAAAAGCGAATTATTTAGAAAACATTTGGACATTTGAGCCCGAAAAGATTAATTTTTGACAAAAATGTGCATTTTGAACCAAGAACAATTCATTTTTAACCAAATAGTTGAAATTTCTACCAAAATATTTGAATTTTCAACGCAGATTCATAATTTTATTTCAAAATTCATCTCTTTGGTTCCATATTTGACGCTTTATTGAGAATAATTTGTTTTTTTATTGAAAATTTAATTTTTCATTTTTTGTTGAAACTTCGTCTTTTTTGTTTGAAAATTCAACTAATTGATTCAAAAATTAACTATTTTGTTAGAAAATTATTTTTTTTTTTTTTTAAAAAATTTTTTTTTTAACGGAAAATGTAACTTTTCCCTTTTTGGTTGAAAATTAACTTTTTGTTGAAAATTCATCTTTTTTATATCAAAATTAATGTTTATGGATGACAATTCAAACTTTTTGAAGAAAATTCATATTTTGGGTAGCAGATTCATAATTTTAGTTGAAAATTCATCTCTTTGGTTGCAGATTTGACGGAAAATATATTTTTTTACTGAAAATACATCTTTGTGGTTTGAAAATTCAACTATTTTGTTAAAAATTCATCTGTTTTGTTCAAAAATTAAACTGTTTCGTTGAAGATTTGTTTTTTTCGGTCACTTTCTTTATATTATGAATTAATGAATATTATGTATTTTGTTGAAAAAAAGATCTTTTGGTAGAAAATTAATCTTCTTGACTGCAAATTTTTATTAAATTTTTATAAATAAATAAAATATTTTATTATCTGGTTGAAAATTTGACAATTTTCTTAAAAATACATAATTGTTTTTGCAAATTCAACTGTTTTGTTAAAAATTCGGTTTTTTTTTTGTTTAAAAATTCAACTATTTTCGTATAATATTAACCTTTTGTTTGAAATTCATATTTTGTTGCTGATAAGCCAACTGAAATCTTTTTTGGATGAAAAATATTTTGTTCTGAAAATTTGTCTTTTTTATTTAAAAATTCGCCTGTTTTAGTAGAATTTTCATTTTTCTTAGACAATGCAACTGTTTGTAAAATTTAACAATCTTGTTCAAAAGTCATACTTTTTGGTTAAAAATTTGACTATTTAGCAGAAAATTAACTTATAGTTTCCGATTCTTATTTTGGTGCTAGAAAGTGAACTGGAATCTTTTTTGGATGAAAATTTGACTATTGTTTTGAAGTTTTTTTTATTTCATCTGTTTAAAAAAAAATATTTCATCTTTATTGAACAAAAATGCAACTGTTTGATTGAAAATTCAACCCTTTTCTTAAAAATTTGCTTTTCTGATTTCAAAATTCACCTGCTTTAGCAGAAATTACATATTTTTGGATAAAAATGCAACTGTTTGGTTTAAAATTTAACAATTTTGTGGAAAAGTCATACATTTTGGTTCAAAATTCTTCTGTTTTGTTGAAAATTTAACTATTTTGTAAAAAAATGTACTTTTTGGTTAAATTTAATATTTTTGTGTTGAAAAGAGAACTGATATCTTTTCTGGATGACAATTAAATTTGTTTGAAATTTTTTTTTCAAATTAAAAATTCATCTGTTTTAAGAGAAATTTCATCTTTCTTGGATAAAAATGCAACTCTTTCATTGAAAATAAAACTATTTGGTTAAGAATTCATACTTTTGGTTGAAAATTTAACTGTTTTGTTGATAATTAAAACTATTTCGTAGAAAATTCACTTTTTGTTTAAAATTCATAGTTTAGTGTTGCAAAATTAACTAAAATCTTTTCTGAATGGAAGTTCAACTTAAAAAAAATTGTCCTTTTTTATTAGAAATTCATCTGTTTTAGTACAAATTTCATCTTTCTTGGATAAAAATTAATCTATTCGGTAGAGAATTTAACTATTTCGTTAAAAATTCATCGCCTTTGATTGAAAAAATTCGTCTTTTTGGATGAAAAATTCAATTTTGTTCGTAAAAACTTATTTTTTGTTAAAAAATTCATATTTTGATCTTGATAAGTCAACTGGAATCTTTTCTGGATGAAAATTCAACTATTTTTTAAAATTTTGTTTCCTTCTTAAATAAAAATTCATCTGTTTTAAGAGAAATTTCATTTTTTTTAAATGAAAATGTAACTATTGGGTAGAGAATTCAACAATTTTGTTAAAAAGTCATCCTTTTTGGGTAAAAATGCGTCAACTAAAATTTTTTGTAACAGAAAATTCAACTATTTTTTTTTAATTTATCGTTTTGATTTATAAATTCATCCGATTTGGTAGAAAAATTGCTTTTTTTAAAAATGAAAATGCAACTTTTTGATTTGTTAAATATTTACCTTTCTTATTAAAAGTTTAATTACTTTGTTAAAAATACGTCTCATTTGGTAGAAAATTAATCTCCTTTGTTGAAATTTTATTATTTGGTAGAAAATTAATCTCCTTGGTTAAAAATTCTTGTTTTTGGTTGAAAATTTATTTTTTAACTGTAAATTTAACTATGTCAGTTGAAGATTTATAATTTTAGTTGAAAATTCAAAATTTTTGTTGAGGATTCAACTATTTTGTTGAAAATTAGTATTTTTCGGTGGAAAAATAATTTTTTGCTGAGTTCATATTTTTTGATTGAAATATAAACTATGACACTTTTTGTTGGGAATTTATATTTTTAGGTTGAAAATTCATCTTTTATAGTAGAAAATACATTCTTTTCTTTAAAATAAATTAATAAATTTAAAAAATTTCAATTTGTATCTGAAATACTGTTTTATTCCGTTTATAAATGCTACTATTTTTTGAACATTTGTCTTTTTGGTATTAAAATTCATCTCTTTTTGAAGAAATTTCATCTTTTTTATTTAGAAATTCGACCGTCTAGTTAAAAATGAATCTGTTTTGATTAAAAATTCAACTACTTGATTGAAATTGTTTTTCTTTCTTGACTAAAAATTTTTTTGGCTCGAAAATTCAACAATTTGGTAGAAAGATTTGTTAAAAATTAATTTTTGTTGTACATATTAAATATTTTATTTAAAAATTAATTTCTTCGATTGAAAATTAAACTACTTCCTTTAAAATTCGTTTTTTTTCATCCGTTGAAAATTAAGTTTGTTAACAGACAATTTAACTATTCCATTTTTGGTTCAAAATTCTCGAAAAATCGCCTTTTTGGTAAAAATTAATATTCTTGGTTGAAATTTTAAATACTTGCTTAAAAATGCATGTATTTTGTTGAAAATTCGTCTTTTTGGGAGGAAAATTAATCTTCTTGGTTGAAAATTCAACCATTTGGATACAAATTTATATACTTTATTGAGAATTTTTCTTTTTTTAGTAGAAAATTCATCTTTTTGGTTTGCGAATTCAACGATTTTGTAGAAAATTAAACTGCTTTAGAGAAAAATCGTTTTTTTATTCAAATTGAAACATTTATATTTTTTAGTTTAACAATTCAACCACTTGTTTGAAAATTTAGGTAATTTGTTGAAAATTCGCCTTTTTGGTGAAAAATTAACCTTCTTGGTTGAAAACTTGGCTATTTGGTTAAAAATTTATACATTTCGTTGAGAATTTGTTTTCTTAGTAGCAAATTTATCTTTTTGGATGAAAATTAAATTAAATTCTTCGTTAAAACTTCAACTCTTGTTGAAAATTTATCTCTTTTTGTAGAAATTTCAACTACTTAGTTGAAAGAAGGCAAAAATTAGGGAAGTTTTTGCAAAAATGGGCTAGATATTGAAATATTGAAAAAAATAATATAATGAATATAAGTAATGCAATAAATATAATGTATATTCCCTAGATATATTTTTCTTAATTATTACCATTTTTTATATTTTATGCATTATTTCTATGTTAATTTTCAATTACAAAAAAAAATGGTTTCGTTAAAAAATTACTTTTAGAAGTCGAATAATTAATATAACCCAGTGCAATAAAAAAATTAAGCAAACAGAATATTAATGATCAAGGAAAATGAAAAATTAGCTAGCAATAACTAGTAAAACATTTTTGGAAACTAAAAATTACTGACAGAAAGAGTGGGGGAAGGCAGAAATATTTCGTTACAGTTTATAATTATAATAATTATAATACACTTATAATTTTATTTGAAATGTTAGGAATTTAAAATTTCTTAAACTGAAATAGAATAAAAATTGTAATACTCACTATTGTGCCTTTGAAGAATATCTGCAAAGATACTTTCGGAAATGTGTCTTAAACCAGGAAAGGCAGCACTTAGATAAGCTCGTTGTAACGGTCTTAATAATCCTAAACAGTCCATTTGTAGAGAAGCTGGGACAGAAGAGCTGTACGTTATTCTCATTTTACATTCTGCCGCCGTCGAGCTAGCCATTGGATATAATTCAAGGTCCCTGAGTCCAGTAAATGCAATTCCTGTGGAAAAAGTATTTCTTAGTTGTGGAAAGTAATATTTTTTTCTTTAATTATCGAAGTTAGAACATGAAAACTATTTTCAATCAAATCAATGTTTAAAAAACTCATCAGAAAATTAAATTTTGTTGTTGGAAATTCAATTATTTGGTTGAAAATTAATTTTTTCAACTGAAAATTCAAATATTTCTTTCCTGGATGAAAGAGATCTCTTTTAGTAGAAGATTTGACTATTTGGTCGAATAATTGTATTTTTTGGTTCAATTCAACTGTTTTTTTATTTAAAATTAATATCTTTTTTGGTTTCAGATTCATAATTTTAGTTGAAAATTCATCTCTTTGGTTGAAAATGTAACTATTTTGTTGATTTCATTTTCTTTTCTGGCTAATAATTAATGATTTCAACAGAAAATTTGACCATTCCCTTTTTGGTTGAAAATTTAGCGTTTTTAGTAGAAAATTCGACTATTTGGTTGAAAATTGGTCTTTTTTGGCCGAGTTCAACTTTTTTTGGTTTAAAATTAAAATCTTTTTGGTTGAAATATTAACTATTACATTTTTTTTAGTATTCTTATTTGTTGGTTGGAAATTCAAATACTTGGTTAAAAATTCATTTTCTTTTGATTTCAGATCCATAATTTTAGTTGAAGATTCATTTCTTTGGTTCAAAATTTAGTTTATTTAACTTGTCTTTTTTAGTTGAATTCAACTGTTTTTTTATTTAAAATTAAAATCTTTTTTGCTGAATAACAACTATTACATTTTCCCTTGAAAATTCTTATTTATTGGCTGAGTAAGATCAAGGTGGTATTTTTAATCAAGGAAAAAAATTCTCATTCATTTACGAGTTGGAAACAATTTTTCACGGTCATTGAATTTTAATCTTTTAAAATTGAAGCTTCAGAAACTTTTCATTCAGAAACTTTCAATTGGTACACTCAATTATTTATAACTATTAAATGGGAGCTTTAAACTGTTTTCAATTTTAATTTCAATCTGAAAACTTTTTATTATTTTTTATCTTACAAACATTATAATGAGAGAATATTTCAAAAAATTTCCAAACTTGCCAAAAAAGAATCTGGAAGAATTGAAAGCAGTTTTTTTAATTCTGTATAATTTTTTGAGAAATATTTAGAAATTTTACAGAAACTTCGAAAATAATTTTTAATTTGAAAAGATTTCAAACAACTCAAAGCAAAATGTAGATTTTTGAAGATTTCGAACAAAATGTTGAATTTTTAAAGAATTCTGAAACGTTTCAATATAATAAACAAATTTAAAAAAAATACGAATTTCGACAATTGTCAAAAATTAATCCGGAAGATTCTAAAACAATTTTTTAGACAATTCGAGTCAGTCTAAAAGATAGGGTAAGAGCACCAGTTATTGGCACCTTAAGAGGAAATTTAGACTTTAGGAAATAAATAAACACATAAAATATTGAATTCTGTAATAGTGATAATCATACCGGCACTCCAAATTTTATGTAGAACACACTGGAATGTTGAATTATTATTCAAAGATGAAAAAAACTTGAAAAATTATTAAAAATAAGCATGTAGTCCCAAAATTTTAGTGCTTGGCACTGCTAACCCCAGTTATTGGCACCCCTCGTCACCAGTGATTGGCACTACACTCACATAACCTCTTCAAACTTCTGTAATTGCGTTAAAACATTGATAAAAACAAATTGTGCAACTGAAAATATGAAATAAATTTTCTATTAATAATTCTAAATTTAGTATTTTATACATTTTGTTTTTGGACAAGCCAGTATCTTTGACAGCAGCTATAAAGCCTAGCCATGTCACATATGTATTCTTCGGCTTATGTTTTTCTTTCCTCAGAGATACTCTCTGACGGGCAATAATATGGCAATAAATAAAATAAAAACCATAAATGTTACTCATTTTCTACTTTAAACTAGAAAAATGAATAAACAAATTCAAACATGGATAAATAAATATAGTCAAAATAAATCGCCCACCGATTAAATAAAAACTTTGGCTATTTTATAATAACATGAATTCCTGCGTAACATTTAAAACATTGTACGACAATATTATTAAACACAATATGTATAAAGATAATAAAATTCCATTTATAATTTAAATGAAACCAATATTTACCTATACCTCGAGGCCTAAAAAGAATAATAAATTATCTGAACAGAACTTTGGAGGTTACGATTACCGGTATATCCGGTATATAAATGACAGCTTCATTTATTATAATTGCTAGCTAATTTTTCGTATACCTAGTAACGACTTTTGTTGTTCCGGCACTTTTAACACTTCATTTTATCAGAAATACGTGAAATGGCTCATGTCAACACAAGGTCTTGAGATTACATAACCTCACTTTTTTCCGGCGAGGCAGGGGTGCCAATGAATGAAATCATTCCCGAATTGCATGGTCTGGTCATTGGCACTGGGGTGCCAACGACTAGAGACCATACTTTTTATATTAATTTCCATTGGCACCCCCCCTAAAATTAATAAATAAATTATTGCCGAGGTTCATTCCTTATTTTGATTATATTGCAAGTATTTCTTTTAAATATTCACAAAAATTGGAACAGATTTACTTGTTCTCAACGTTGTTTGAACAAAATTAAAAAATGTTGTCAGCTAAACATTTTCTTTAGAAAACCGGATAAATTCTTGGTACCCTAAGAACTGAAGTGAATTCATTACTTTATAACTAAATTTTACATTATTTTGTATGAATTATATCTGTCGGTACACGCAGAAATAATGGTAGAATAAAAATAATACCAGCAAAATACGATAAATGTTTGCATTTTCTTAAAATTTAACAAAAATGAGAGAGGGTGCCAATAACTGGCGCAGTGCCAACCACTAGTGCTCTTACCCTACTTAGAAAGTTTTGAAAATATTAAAAATATTTTAAAATTTTGAAAGATTTCTGAAAAATAAAATATTTTAAAATTTGATCCAAGCATCAAATATTTCAGATTTAAAATATTTTGTTGAAAATTCGTATTTTTTGATGAATTCGACTATTTGGTGGAAGATGTACTTTTTTATTGAAATTTTACTTTGACATATCTGAAATTTTCAAAAATATTTTCGAATTCTCTCGAAAAACTTAGGAGAATTATAATAATAGAAGAATAATTTTTAACAAATTACGTGCATTATAAACCAAATATTTCAATTTTTAATAGAATTTTCAACCTAATAATTTAATTTTCAACCAAAAAGGTTATATTTCTACCAAAAAAAAAGAGAAATTTCCTACAAAAAAGATGAATTTTCAACAAAAATAAAAAAAAAATTTCAACAAAAAATAGAATAGGTTAATTTTAAGTTAAAGAAATAAGTTTTTAACCAAATAAAATAAACTTTCAACGAAATAGTTTTATTTTCAACAAAACAAATTAATTTTCTACCAAAAAGATCAAATTTCTATCGAAAAAATTCAATGAAAAATGGAATAGATAAATTTGTTGTTAGGAAAATTATTTTTCAATTAAAAAAACTAATTTTTAAGCAAAGAAATTAAATTTCGAGCGAAAAAAATAATCTTATAACAAAAAAGAATAATTCTTAACAAATTACGTGAATTTTTAACCAAATATTTTAATTTTCAGTGCAATTTTCAACCTAATAATTGAATTTTCAATCAAAAATTTTATATTGCTACCAAAAAAGACCAATTTTCTACAGAATGGATGAATTTACAACTAAAAAAGATAAATTTTCAACAAAAAATAGAACAGTTTAATTTTCAGTTAAAAAATAAGTTTTTAAGCAAACAAAATTAATTTTCAACCAAACAGATGAATTTTGAACAAGAAATATTAAATCTCTATTTAAAAAAAAGAAAAGTTGACAAAAAATGGAATAGTTTATTTTTTATTTAAAAAATAAATTTTCAATAAAAAACTATTATTCTATAACAAAAGAATAATTTTCAACAAGTTACATGCATTTTCAAACAAATATTTTAATTTTTATGGAATTTTTAACCAAAAAGGTTAAATGTCTACCAAAAAAGACCATTTTTCGACAAAATAGATGAATTTTCAAATAAAAAAAGATTAATATTCTATAAAAAAAGATTAAATGCCTATAAAAAAGATGAAATGCCTATAAAAAAAACTTAGTTATGAAAATTAATTTTCAATAAAAACACTAATTTTCAACCGAAGACAAATAAATTTTTAATAAATAAACTAATTTTCTACCAAAAAAAGAATAGTTTTTTAAAAATACATGAATTTTCAACCAAATATTTTAATATAGATAAATTTTCAGTTACAAATTTAATTTTCAATAAAAAAAAACTAATTTTGAACCAAAAAGATTAATTTTCTACGAAAAAAAGATTAATTTTTAATAAAATACATGAATTTTCAACCAAATAGTTAAATTTTCAACTGCAGAAGATAAATTTTTAATTAAACATGGAATAGTTAAATTTTTAGTTGAAAAAATATTAAATGTAAAAAAAAATGTCGACAAAAAATGGAATAGTTTAATTTTTAGTTAAAAAAATTAATTTTCAATACAAAAATAATCTTCTGCCAAAAAATAATAATTTTTAACAAAATACATACATTTTCAACCAAATGTTTTAATT
Organism: Andricus quercusramuli; assembly: GCA_932178445.1. Taxonomy (NCBI): domain Eukaryota; kingdom Metazoa; phylum Arthropoda; class Insecta; order Hymenoptera; family Cynipidae; genus Andricus; species Andricus quercusramuli. The sequence goes on from CAKNXH010060949.1 coordinate 17,313, forward strand.
TTTAATGGAATTTTCAACCAAAACGGTTCAATTTCTACAAAAAAGACAATTTTTCCACAAAATAGATGAATTTTCAAATAAAAATGATTAATTTTCTATCAAAAAGATTAGATGTGTATAAAAAAATTTAGTTAAGAAAGTTAATTTTCAATAAAAAGACTAATTTGCAACCAATGAAAAATTAATTTTTAATAAATAAACTAATTTTCTACCAAAAAATAATAATTTTTTAAAAATACATGAAGTTTCAACCAAATATTTTAAGATAGATAAATTTTCAGTTACAAATTTAATTTTTAATAAAAGAAAATAATTTTGAACCAAAAAGATTAACTTTCTACGGGAAAAATTTAGTTTTTAATAAAATACATTAATTTTCAACCAAATCTTTTAATTTTTAATCGAATTTTCAACCTAAAAGGTTAATTTTCTACCAAAAAAGAATAATTTTTTATAAATACATAAAGTTTCAACCAAATATTTTAATATAGATAAATTATCAGTTACAAATTTAATTTTCAATAAAAAAAGCTAATTTTTAACCAAATAGATTAATTTTCTACAAAAAAAAGATTAATTTTGAATAATAGACATGAATTTTCAACCAAATAGTTAAATTTTCAACTGCAGAAGATAAATGTTCAATCAAACATGGAATACTTAAAATTTCAGTTAAAAAAATATTAAATGTAAAAAAATGTCGACGAAAAACGAAATACATACATTTTCAACCGAATGTTTTAATTTTTAATAGAATTTTCAACCAAAAAGCTTAATTTTCTATCAAAAAAGACAATTTTTCAACAAAATTAATTTTCATATAAAAAAGATCAACTTTCTATCAAACAGATTAAATGTCTATAAAAAAAATCGACAAAAAATGTAGTTAGGAAGATTAATTTTGTATAAAAACACTAATTTTCTACCTAATAAAAATTAATTTTTAACAAATAAACTAATTTAAAAAAAAATTTTAACCTAATAGTTGAATTTTCAACTGAAGAAGATAAATGTGCAAAAAAAACATGATATAGTTAAATTTTCAGTTACAAATTTAATTTTCAATACAAAAAAAAAGTAATTTTGAAACAAAGATTAATTTTCTACGAAAAAAAAATTCATTTTCAATAAAATACATAAATTTTCAACCAAATAGATAAATTTTCAACTGTAGAAGATAAATGTTTGAACAAACATGGAATAGTTAACATTTCAGTTAAGGAAATAATTTGAAAAATCGCTTATTTTTCTTATCTTAAGAAAATTTTCTTACCTAAAGGTTTCCTGTCTACGAAAAATTGAAGAGTTCCTTTCCACGTGTCTAAATGAATTCCAATTAAATTACCCTGGATAAAACCAGGAAAATAATCACGCTTATCACCGGCATGTTGAACGTATCCTCTGTATGATAAACCCCAGGATTCACGATCTCGTCCCAAAAGTGAAAGGTATAATTCACTTCCAAGTGAGGTTTTGGCTGTTCCAACGCCAATCATCTGGAGGAAAAAAGATTCTAAATTAAAAATCGCATATTTTATATTTCACAATCTGATTCTCATTTTTTTAAATATTTTTTATAATATAAAAGCTCAGACTCACTTCAAAAATGGAAAATAGTGTTGATCGTGGCATCAATTTTGAAAAATAATTTCATGAATTTAAAAAAAACTTATCACTAAGTAAAAAGAGTGAGTTAACACATGAAGTTAGCTGATAAGCCTTTTTATTCGCCATCTGATTGGCTGTCGAGTCACGTGAACGTTAATGCCACTGATTGCCAGCGAAATTCAAATTGTCATTCGTTTCGTTTTTTGTTACTATTTACTTAGTGACTAAAATTAGAAGTTGAAATATTTTTAAGCTGTACAGAATTTGTCATTGTTAATCATAAAGAAATCTGCGTTCTTATGTTTCCAGTTTTATTTCTAAAATATTATACATCAGACTCAGGTACCTTTCACACAATTTCATATCAGTAGATTGCATGCAGAAAGTCCACAAGAGTGTAAGAGATGGAGAAAAGTCTGTCCTTTTCGTTCCTGTGGGCAATCTACATGCAATTTGCTGATCTGCAATCGTGTGAAAGTGCCCTTAATAATAAGTAATTCAAAATCATTTGTCATGCGTATTTAACTTAGGGTGAGTGAGTGAGATGGTTATGTTCTCTTCCCTAATTGATCGTGATTTTCCCTGGAGATTGGTGATTGGCCGTTCTTTTTGGCGCTCAGTAATTGGTCAAAAGCATGGACATAGGAAGGTAGGGGACAAGGCACGTCCTCCCAAACTAGGGCGAGGGGGTTGAGTATAAGTTACAAGGGGGAGTCTACCATCTTACCATGTAACTTTTGGCGGGAATTTCAAAACAGAAACATGACGAAGCAGTTTTTCATTTGAAAAAACTAATTCTCAAATAAAAAAAAAAACAATTTTCTACCAAATGATTGAATTTTTGAGAAAAAAATGAACTTTGTACAATATATTTGAATTTTTAATTCAAAAATATAAGGAATATTCCATTTCTTAATTGAGTATTTAATTTTGTACATTTCAACTAAAATGTGTTTATCTTCTAATACTTGTTTGAAAAGTACTGTATATTTGGTAACTGTTCCAATTTTATATTGGATAATAACTTCAGTCTCCAGTTGTCACATTTTCAACTTGCTTTAAAATGTTTCATCTTTAAATTTTGTCAAGAGTATTTATTTTTAATAGTCTGCACTTGAAACGTGTACCTTATTCATTCATAAATAATTTATTTGAATGAAATATGAAAAATAATAGAAAGTGTTTACAAAAATAAAAAATAAAGTAGGTATAGGTACTACAAAATCTTTTCACAATCTATATCTTTCAAAGTTCTAGTGAACTCTTTAAGCCCCCATTAAAAATTGCGTAAATCCCTTAAAATGTTTGAAATCGTTGAAAATTTCTTGGAAATGTTTTAATCTCTTGAAAATGCCTTTGAATATTTTAAAATACCGTGAGATATTTAAAATCTTTAGAAATTCCTTAAAACTTTTCAAACATCTTTTTAATTCCTTGAAAGTTTTAAAAATATCCTTTAATCTCTAAAATCCTGTGGAATTTCTTCAAATTATTGAAAGCCATTACAAATTCCTTAGGATCTTTTAAAATACCCTGAAATATTTTAAATTGTTTATAATCTTTTTTAAAATACAACTATTGAAGGATAAAGAAAAATAACTTTTTTCCGGAATATAATTCTTTTAATATACATTATATACACATCTTACGTGTCATACATCAAATTTACAATTCTGATTGCAGTTAATTTGGTAATTACTGCCCTTTAAACAGAATAATTTTCCCGTAGAGTTGTCTGACACAGCATTATCTCGAAGTCTCACACAGCTGACGGAAGTTCTACCAATCATTTCTTCTGGAAAATGGCATGAGCAAATCCTCGAGTGTCTCGTCAAAGCTCCTGCATGTACTCCGATTCTATCCGCCCATTCCTGTTTTTTAACTGGATTTTTCGGAAACCTTTAAAAAATTATAGCATAAGATAATAAACAAATCTTAAAGAAAGCAAGTAGGAACTTCTCAGTTCATGACCTATCATAACCTATCAAGCCTCACTAAGTTTGATACGTTATGTATAACTTAAAGCCTTTATACGATAATGTCGCACGGTTTCATTGAGTTTATTAAGTTGCTTTTACCTGTTTATTTATATTTAACATATATTTAGGTTTATTTAATTTAAAAAATGAATTATTTTTTACTTACATGTGAAACGTAACCTTCAAAGCTTTCTGCTTACTCCTCCTTCCTGTATAATTATTGCAAACAGGAACTACACAATTCACTATTTTTCCTCTTGTCAACTTCTTACAGTTCAACAAGAGAAAATAAATTAAAACTTGTAAAAAAAAGCAATATGTATACAATAACTTTCGTACTTCGCACGATTGAAGATACACAGTATATATCTATATCTATATATATTTGTTACATGCTAAGATGGCGGCCTTCCCCTCTGAATTACTCAACCCCGCAACGACATGCCTAGTCCCCTACCTTCCTATGTCCATGGTCAAAAGCGAAAACTACCACGTGATCATCATGAATTTCATCTGTCGGAGGAGTGAGGACAGGCGATCGCGAAATGGCGCCCGGTGAAATACATGGTGTGCGGTCTACTTGTAGTACTTAAAACAGTTAAATTTTCAAAGAGGGGAGTTCAAAAAAATTAATTTTTAACAAAGTTGTTCAATTTTCAACCAAATAGTTGAATATTCAAAACAAAAAGATGGATTTTTAACAAAATAATTCAATTTTCAACCAAAGATATGAATTTTGAACTAAAATAATATATCTGCAACAAAAAAAAAGTAATTTTTAACTTATTAAACCAACTTTCAATCAAGTAGTTCAACCAAAAAAGATGAATTCTTAACGAATAATGTCATATTTGATATTTCGATATTTGGAAGCATTTTTGATGTTTTAAATGATAGACAAACTAAAGTTTTAATTTTGGTCAATTTAAGAATAAAAATTTACAAAAAAATATAAAATTACAAAATAATACAAAAAAGTTTGAAAATACAATTTCGAATCAGACAAATTAAATTTCATATTTAAAATGGTAATTTTTCGAGATAGAAAAGGGAAAGAAGAAATTCTGACAAATTCAAATCAGACAAATTAAAAAGAGGGAGCATTTGTAAATTTTGATATAATAGACAAACTAAAGTTTTCATTTTGATCAATTTAAGAATATGAGTTTACGAGAAATACAAAATAATACACAAAATTTTTAAATACAATAAAAACCCAGACAAATCGAATTTTGTATTTGAAATGGTAATTTTTCGAGCTGGAAAAGGGAAGGGGAAATTCTGACAAATTCAAGTCAGACAGGTTGAAAAGAAAAAGCATTTTTTATTTTTTAAATAATAGACAAACTAAAGTTTTCATTTTGGTCAATTTAAGAATAGAAATTCACAAAAAATATAAAATTACAAAGTAATACAAAAAAGTTTAAAAATAAAATGTCAAATCAGACAAATAAAATTTTGTATTTAAAATGGTAATTTTTCGAGCTGGAAAAGGGAAGGAGAAAATTCTGTCGCACCCTATCCACTTCCCAGTTTTATGCTAAGTTAAGTTAAGTTAAGAGTTAAGTTTTCAATTTAAAAAATTATCTTTCAACCGATAGGTTGAAAAAAAGGCATGAAGACATTGGTGACTATCAGAATACTATTACAATCCCTGTAGTCTCTGTCAGAATTATTTTATTTGAAAATTTATAATCAGAGCTTCTTTTCTGTTCATACATCAAATTTGATGTATGTTGATGAAAAAAGTTCTTCTGTTTAAAATAGATGTTTCAAATATTGCGAATGACTATAACTTCCCTACTCTTCAGTAAAGTGTATTAATATTATAGGTCAATCGATTTGCATCGAATGAAGGAGTCTTTTCCGTTATTGCATGAATTTCGAATTATGTTAATGAAAGAAATTTTAGTATAAAGAACCGTTTTTTCAAATATTATGCATTGCCATAGCTTCCTTGCTGTTCAATAAAATGTGTCAATATTATAAGTTAATCGATTCATCTCGAATCAAAACATCTTTTCTATTCTCACATCAACTTTAAATTATGAGAACGAAAAAAATTTTTACTATAACAATCTATTTTAAATATAATATAAAGGACGATAACTTCCTAACTCTTCAATAAAATGTATCAATATTATAGGTTAATCGATTTGTCTCGAATCAACACATCTTTTCCATTCTCGCATCAACTTTAAATTAATAGAACGAAAAAATTTTTTTATAAAAATCTATTTCAAATATAATATAAATGACCATAACTTTCTTACTCTTAAATAAAACGTATTAATATTATAGGACAATCGAGTCGTCTCGAACCAGAGAATCTTTTATATTCTTGCATCAACTTTCAATTATGTTAACGAAAAAAGTTTTACTATGAAAGACCGATTTTTACAATATTATTATGTGCTAGAAAAAATGCAATAAATATTTTTAGAAATCCTTCGGTCAGTTTCAAGATATTAGTGGTGAAAATAAGCCCTCCAAATTTCATCAATTTATCTGCAACCGTTTTCAAGTTATCGTGTTCACAAAAAGTGTGGCATCCACACAAACATCACACACACACACACATATATATATACACACACACGCAACCGGGCAATTGCTTAAAACATTGTATTAGACTTTTTTGAGTCGATGAAGGTTTAATTAAATGAATTAAAATTTTTTGGAAAATGTTACCATTAAAAAGCTTCCTCTGTGAGGAAGCAGAAATTGTGAAATCTGTTCCAAGTCTCTTACCTAAAATATGAAACTTGAATAATAGATTTTGATGGAAAATTTTTGTAAAAAAAGTTATATGTGCATAAGTGAAGGTCTTTGCAATGGAACGAGATTGCTCATTCTAGATATAAATGACCATGTATTGCGATGCCAAATTTTAACAGGAAGTAAAATTGGCGAAATTGCTTACTTAAGTTGAATAACGTTGAACTGTGAGAACACATACCCTTTCTCTTTCAGAAGAAGACAGTTCCCCATCAAATTAGCATTTGCCATGACTAGAAATGAGTCTCAAGGCCAAACTTTTGATGTGATTGGAATCGATTTAAGAAAAGATGTTTTCAACCATGGGCAATTGTATGTTGCATTTTCAAGAGTTCGCTCATGGCAATCATTAAAAGTTTACATTGATCGTAAAAAAATTCAAAACGAAAGTAGAATAAAAAATTATGTATACCAGGAGATATTTTCGTAATCAAAAATGTTTAGATAATTATATAGAATTCACAAATTTTTTAGAATTATTTGATATGCACTCAATTAGAAAATTTTATTATTGTTGATTGATCCGGCTATTGTTATAATTAT
>CAKNXH010060950.1:0-11306 GCA_932178445.1 Andricus quercusramuli
TTTTCTTTGTTTCTTTTTTTTTTTTTTTTTTGAATTCAAAGCTTTTTCTTAGAGAAAACCCCATACAATTTTGCAGGTAATAATGTGTATTCATTATCGCTATTGGGAATACGCTGGAGACGTACCATATTACCGGCCTACTTTGGAATTTTATTCAGCGTTACATCTACGACATTCACACCTGTACCGACGTAGAAAGCTCTTCATAGGATGAAATTAGAGTCGATCTGTGTATCCTGGAGGCCATTTTGAAGTAAGTTTTAAAGGTGTTACACATCTTCGGTTCTTTTATTATATTCAATAGTCCTAAAATAAAAAGTGGCCTGGTGGTACTTCCCATAAACTACGTTGCAAGTTTGAGAAGGGGGGTTCAAAACATAAATCCAACTTTTTGGGTAAAGGTTTTTTTTTAATTAAAAAGGCTACTATTATAGTTTTGGTTCGGAATTTAATTTAATTTGGTAAAAATTTAATAACCTTGTTGAAAATTAATTTTTAGGGTTGAAATTTTTTTTATCAGAAAATTTAACTACTTTACTTTTGGTTAAAACTTTATTCTGCATATTGGATAAGTTGGAAAATCTTATTTTTTTATAGAAAATTAATTTTCTTGGTCGAAAATTCAACTTTTTGGTTGGAAATTCAACTATTCGGCAGGAAATTCATATATTCTGTTAAAAATCCGTGTTTTGGGGAAAAAATTATTCTTGCTTGTTGATAGTTCAACTTTTTATTTGAGAATCTTATTATAAAATCTTCTTTTTGTATTGAAAATTATTTTTTTTTTCCAAAATTCATTTTTTTACTAAGGTTCATCTCTGGTTGATAATTAAACTATTTTGATGAAAGTTCGTTTCATGTTTGGTTGAAAAGAAATCTTTTGAACTGGCAATAATATACTTTTCCATTTTTTGTTTAAAATTAATTTTTTCTCTTAGTCGAAAGTTCCAATTTTTGGTTGAAGTTCATGCATTTCATTTTAAATGAACTTTTATGGTGAAAATTCTACTGTTTCGTAGAAAAATTGTCTTTTTGGCTTGAAAATTAAACTATTTGGTTAAAAATAATTCTTATTTAGTTGAAAGTTCAAGTTTTTGTTTGAGAATTCAAATATTTTCTTTCAAATGAACTGTTATGGTAAACATTCTACTGCTTTGTAGAAAATTCATCTTTTTGTCTTAAACATTGAAACATTTCGCTTATATTCATGTCATTTGTTCAAAATGTATGTCATTTGTTTAAAATTCATCTTTTTTGGTGGAACATTAAACTTCTTGGTCGAGAATTCATCTTTTCGGTTGAAAATTTAATAACTTTGTTAAATTTCATTTTCATTGTTAATTTTTTTTTATCGGAAAATTGAACTATTTTATGTTTGGTTAAAACTTTATTCGGTATATTGGATTACTTAAAATTCTTATTTTTTGATAGAAAATTAATTTTCTTGGTAATAAATAAACTTTCCGGTTGAGAATTTAACCTTTCGGTAGAAAATTGACATATCTTGTTAAAAAGTCGTCTTTTGGGTAGAAAATCCTTGTTTGATGATAGTTCAACTTTTTGATTAAGAATATTATTGAAAATTCATCTTTTTTTTAATGAAATCAATCATATTTTTGTGTTGAAAAGTCAACTTTTTTGTAGATAATTGGTTTTTTTGGCTTCAAAATTAAATAATTTTGCTGAAAATTTATGTATTTTGTTCAAAATTGGTCTTTTTTGGTAGAACATTATTTACGTTGAAAATTTGTATTTTGTATAGACTATTCAATCTCCTTGGTCGAAAATTCATCTTTTTGGTTGGACTTTTAACAATTTTGTTGATAATTGTTTTTTTTTGCCGTTGAAAGTTATTTTCACATTCTCATTCGTGAGATTGTAATATAATTTCAAATAGTTTTTGTCTAAAAATTTAAATAGACCATTTTTGGCTGAAACTGTAATCTGTATACTGTATAAGTCAGAAATTCAACTGTTTGGTAGAAAATTCATGTATTTTGTTGAAAATTCGTCTTTTTGGGTAAAAAACTAACACAGGAGATATAACAGAAGTGGATTTTTGTAACAGGTAGTAATTGCGAGGAAATCGCTGTAAAGATTATAATTTGTTGTTTTTTTTCTGTAAATTTTCTTTGTTAAAAATTTAAATTATTGCTTGAAAGTTCATTTATTTGATGGAAAATTCATACATATTTTTCATTAAAAATTCGTCTTTTTGCGTAGTAAATTATTCTTATTTGCTGATGGTTCAACTTTTTGGTTGAGAATGTTGTTCAAAATTGATCTTTCTTGATCAAAAATTATCTTTTTTGTTAAAGATTCATCTTTTCCGATTCAAAAGTCCACCGCTTTCAAAAAAATTCGACTTTATAACTTAAAAACTTCACTCTTTTATTAAAATCTCATTTTTCATGGCAGAAAAGTCATCTTTCTTGGTATGGAATGAACTTTTTGGATGGAAATTCAACTTTCTTCTAAAGACCCGCCAGGCTTCGATGACACCACTGATTCAAATGATTGATTATGCTTATCGATTATTTACTTTTTCTAGGGAATATTTATGGAACGGATCACATACAAGGAAATCTTTAGGCAAGCGAAAGTTGTGAGTGTTAGCAGTTTAAATGCATTAAAGTGTTAAATAATTAATAATAATTAATAATTTATTCTACGTTTTATACATAATGTTCGACCGTAATTGTATTAGTTTTTTAATTTATCTGTAACGAAGGCTGTCAAGAATTTTGATTTATGTAGGGATCTCTATAGATATTAGGGTGGGCCAAAAAAACTTTTAATTTTTTTTTTCTTAGATACCATTAGAATATTGTCCGAAATGACGAAAAAAAAATTCTGGTGAAGCTTGAGCTCTTAATATTAATATTAAGAGGTGACGATTTGTGATTTTTGATTTTCCATTTAAATAACACAGGAATTTTTAAATCGTTTTGTTCGATTTTTAATGCGTTTGAACGAATAATTATCTAGTGAAAATGGAAACTTAGTCTTGTAGAGAATTTAACGATTTAACTGAAAATATTTTCATGGTATCTGAAGAAAAAAAATTAAAAGTTTTTTTTGGCCCACCCTAATAGATATAAATATATTAAATATAGCAGTGAGTTCTACTTATAGACCAACAATTAAAATGCGTTGTTACTTATATAAAAATAAAATTATGCATTTATAACCACACTTTTTAGCGAACCTCGACCCATTCAACATTAATTTGAATATTTCGTTTAATTTTAAGGTTACGTGCGCGTTTATAATTTTTTCAATCCATATACTGTTTTTGAATACGCTATAGAATGTTATACTATAGATCTGAATTACTATGAAATTATACTAATTACATAGTGCGATGACTTTTATCAATTGATGAATAGTAAGAAGTATTTCCATACCAATCTTCAGTAAAAACTATTAATTCGTAGAAAAAACGTTGAAAATTAAATTTACAAAGAAAGTTTTCTTACTAATTTCCTTTGTTACGATTTTACATTTTAAATTAGTAATTTTTTATCAAAGATTATAATCAGAATGCTTACTATAAATTAATTGATAAAGGACTCCCCACTGTTTACATAGTAGACCTTCATACTAGTCCAGATTAGAAAATCAAATTAATTTTTTTATTAATTTTTAAAAATAATATAAAAATATATATTTGGCCCTTAGAAATAGTAATTTTAACCATATCAGATTTTTGAAACGACCCTCTGCAATAATCGAATTTGCCCTCCTAAAATATCCATACTGAAATTCCGGGATAATCTAATCGACCATTCCGAGCTGATAGAATCGACTGTATTGAGATGATCAAAGCGGTAATCCGAGGTGTCCAAACCGACCCTTCACAATGACCAGGTTAACACTTTGAGAAAATCGAATCGACCATCTGAGACCATCGAGCGGTCTGTCTAGAGACATCGGGTCAGCTTTCTTGAGATGACCGATTCGACCGTCGGAAATGATCGAGTCAACACTTTGAGATGATCGATTTGAACCTCTTGTTTCAACCTTCTAGAGATAGTCGCTTTAGCCATATTCAAGGGCTGTCCTATAGTTGACCCTGCAATATGGCCGGTCTGCACATCTAGATGGCCAAACAGACCTTCCATTTTTCTCCGTGCACATAAAAAGCAAGAAAATTGCCATCACGATTACTGGGACTAAGGTCACGATTACTGGGATGTCTACCTTAACTGCATACATTAAAAACTGGGAAAATTAGTGTAATTAAAAAAAAACTAAAACTTAAGGTGTCAAAATACCTTTAAAAAGAAGTCAAAAACTTCGGAGAAAGCTTACTGTTTTGAAATTTATCAAGATTTTTAAAAACATTAAAATGTGTTTGCTATATTGAACAGAAATTTCACAGAAAAAACAAAGTGTGAATCTAACGCTAATTTCAGGGTACCAATTCCCTTAAAAAAAAATTAGTCTTGGTAGTGTGAATGGTACCACTACAAAAGGTATCGTTTCCCTAGGATTTGGGGTATGAAAAATCACCTGTAGTCAATTGTTTTTACAGTTTTTGCGGCAAAAACATAAGTGATAGTTTCGTAGCCCAACTTCGAGCGAGATGGAACCTCATGTTAAAATTAGGTGCAGCAAAATTTATCCCAGAGTTTTTATTGTGTTAATTTAAAGACTTCAATGTCCGGGAAACCAGGAGATGATCAGAATTTGTTGAGAGCGGGAAATAACGGTGAATTTATTTTTTGACTTGTATTTTTACAAGTTTTTCAAAGAAAAACCTATCCAATCACTTGAAATATCACAAATTTCATGTCACAAGATATATAATGCAATTCAACATAAGTTTCATTTCAACTTTTTTTTAAATGCTAAGTTCAGTTGTTAACTTTTCAAATTATGAAATCATTCAGTTTGCAATGTGGAATTCAACAATCTTTTACGATCCAAATTTTCCATTTTACATCTTTATTTTTGAGGGTATATTTTCAATTAAAAGAATGTTGAAATGCAGTTTTGAAGACTTACACAATACCCGATTAATATCTTTCGAAACTGAAAATTTTCGACAAAAAATGTTTTAAGTTGATCAACTGTAAATATAAATTAAGTAATGATTTAAAAAATTAAACTGTAGTTCGTGTATTCGCAATTGAACAATAATTGATTGATTTTATAGCACGATTCTGAATCTGATGAAATTAAACAATTTACAGATTTTGACGTTAAAAATTGAACTGTTTCAATTCGAAAGCCGTAGTAGTTAACAAAATGTAAACTTCCGATTGAAACTGTATAAATTATCTGCTGTTTCAGTCTAAAATATACCATTTTTAACGACTTCAATTATGAAAATTATTAATTAAAAAAAAAAGGACAATTTTTTCATAGTCAGTAAAGTTTGACTGTTTATTTAAAATGAACAATTATAAATGAAATACTGAAATCCGAACTATTTGAAACTGAATTGTTTGAAACAGAAAGTCTTGAATCGTTAAAATTTCGGAGAGCTAAACGTTACAGTGTTAATTTTAATTGTTCTAATTTAAAATTTATTAATTTCAACAGAATATTTAAAAATATTTTAAAATGGACGCAAATTTTGATGAACAAATAAAAATTGAACAGTTATAAATTTGGAAAAAATTGATTTTCCAGTAAAAAAAACATATTTTTAAGAGAGCGTTTTAAAAGATTTCAAAACCAATTTTAATGTATAAATAACAATTGAATAATCATTCATTCAAAGCGATTTAAACTTAAAATAATTCTACTTCTAATTTAAAAAGTGTTCAATTGAAAAAAATTACAAGTTTTCAATTTTTAATTTTTCTACCTTAAAATTGCGTAAAATGATATAATTTTGAAGATTTATGTATTTGTTGATTCATTTTTCAATTTAGATCATTGAAATTAATAGAGTAAATTTATAATTAATACCAATTTTGATTCATTAACACGATTACTTCAGACAAATAATTTTTAAGAAAAAGAACAAATCTGCCTCAGCCAGGATTTCAACCGGGAATATGAATATCACAAAAAGTGGAAATATACGCCTAAATTTTGCTCTTTAAAAGTAATCGTTCTATAGTTTATGCTTGACTTCGAAAATTTCATGAGTATTTTATACTTGTTAAATAATGATTATACCATGACATGCAAGACGCAGCTTGTAAATATAAAAACATGGTTTTTATTGAAACATTTGTTTATTATGTTTATAAGATTTGTGAATAATATATTTATATAATTTTTAATAAACATTCAAAGCGAATAAATAACTTTAAAATGATTATTACCTTCTCCCCCTCCCCCTTAAGAGTGGAGGGGAAGGGGAATTATTGGATGGCCCCCCCTAAAGCCCTTCTTTGGATCCGCGCCTGATATTTTGGCACGTAAACTGTGACAGATGCAATTTGTAATTCGGGAAATGGGTCAGGAGACAACAAGGAGGAGCAGTGGAATGATGAAAGTTTATCTGTGTCCTTACTTTTCGCAGACTTTCGACTAGTTCATATACACCAATAAATGTATTGAAGTGCATTTCTTTTGCAAGCCCAACAAAGACTATATCGGTGCAATCTTCCCTCATAACAATTAATTTTATTGTGCAAAGAATGTAATGACTATAGTTATCTTTACCAACGCACACTGACATGTTCTTTCTGTACGTGATGCCCCGAAAGCAAACTTCTTCAGAAATGTATTTAACATTGTCTGACGCCTTGAAACTGTTCTCAATCAGTGTTTGAGTCTCTTTGTCGTAATCGCTTGGCATATATTCTCTAACAATTTTCGGCAAAATCAATTCGTCATTTTTATCTCCGAAGGCAGCTTGTTTCGTCTGACGTTTATTAGCAAGAGTTTGTCCGACGTTTTTAAAATTCATATTATGTTTCACCCCAATTTTAAAGTCTCTGTGCAAGCTCTCAAACCTCAAGGTAGATAAGTGTTTTAAAGGACCAAATATTTGCGTCAAAAGCGGATAATGATACAAATATTCATGCTTTGGGCGTAAAGGGACGTCAGAGAAGCATTCTAATCTCAAGCGTAAATACAATTCTATTTTTTCTTGTAATTCTGCAATTTGCCCAGGACATAATGCTGGAGCACAAACGATGCTACAAATTCTCCTGAAATGCAAAATCATTTCCCACACGGGATCATTGAAATCTTGGATAGCATCTGCTATTGCTACCGGAAATATTAAAATCAGTCTTCGAATTTGGCTGGCTGATCCACTAATTTTAGAAGTACTCGAACCGGTTATTTTTATTTCTGGAAGAAATCGGGGAGCATCGCCGTAATGTATATCATTGACGCGAAAGTTCAGGAAACCTAAATTAAACCAATCTCTCTGTACGAAATATCGTATTGCTAGCCAAAAATCAAATGCTGCTACTCCCTCAAAAATGTCGTGTGCAATGCAGGGAGGCAATCCGGGATTTGCCACGTGGTAATACTTTAGTTCGTTTAATGGAGAATTTTCTTTTATCCCCAGAACAATTTTTCCACTTTTTTTAGCAGCAGTAGCTGATACATTATAACTCTCAGTAGTTCTTAACTTCCTGGGCTGAAAAGGATTCTTTAAAAATTCTTCTTTTGAAATCTCACAGTAGCGACAAAAGTTTTGGTTAGTACTGAAATTTTCTGAATAACCGCCTACCTGGTGGGTACCCAAATTGTCTCCTAGTATTGAAAATAATGTTCCGATAAAACTCTTCTCTTCGCCTGAAATAATTATACTTATGCCATCAGTTTCAAGGAGCTTCAGATCTGCAATTAAATCATGTATAATTTTACTCCAACCGAACTTTTTAATGTATTTCTCAGGACAAAGCAAAATAAGTTTAATATTGTCAACTTTAGATCGTAAGTGGGGAGGAATTTTTCCCAAAATCATGTATACGCCTACCATTTCAAATTTTCCTTTTGATGGGCCAAGAGGATTGCAGATTTCAAACGCGTCCTGAAAAAGAACTACTGGCAAAGCCGTCTTATTATCTTGAAAAAATTTACTATTTTTGAAAAGCGACCCGTCTTTAAAGTCGAACATTTCTCTCCAATGCTGTAGTTCTTCTGATTTTTCACAGTATTCACGAATTTCGTCATTGCACAACATTAACCCTAAAGTATCTAAAATGGGTACATAATTATAAAAATAACCGGTAGGATCACCATTATCAGCGATTATTTCACATTCCACTGGAAGAACAATATTCATGTGTTCCTTATAATATTTTTGTCTACAGTGCGCACTTCTCAAAACCCCGCATTTCGTATCCTGAGCAACAATGATTCCTTCAAAACTTTTATTGAAACCTTTAACGACTGACTGTTTCTGCTCTTCTGACAGAGAATAATCGTTAAGGCTGGAGTAAAATTTATCCTTACATATTGAGAAAGCATGATATGTTGTCTGTATCGTTTCTTGTACAACAGTTTCTGTACAATGGTGTTTTAAAGTTAAATTTAGACATAGATTAGCCAAAAGTTCTGTAACATCCTCTACATCTTTCTCCACATCAGCAACGACGGGATTTAAATTTGTTGCATTGGTAATATCTTGTTTGAACCTTGCACTGAGACTATTATCATTAACATATTCTGAAGTGTTCGCAGCCTCTTGTGGTTCGATCAAAACTTTGAAACAAACATCCATAGACGAATTTTCAGATGTTTCATCATACATAAAAACTTCTTCGCAATCAGTTGCGCCTGAATGTCTTCTACAAATATGCACATTGTAAGAATTGGCATTGTAAAATATTGTATTTACATTAGAACAATTGCTAAATGGACATTTAATACCACTAGAAGAATCTTTCAAATGACTTTTCATATGTTTATGAAGGTTTTTCATATTTGTGACTCTAAAAGAACAATTTTCACCTGAACAAGAATAAATGCGTCCATTGTTTTCTTTACTGTGCATCCTGTAGATGTGCCACCGAAATCGCGAATACGTTGTGAAATTTTTATTACATTCTGAATGCAAGCATGGTATATTTAAATTCGGTACATTCCGATGTGCTGCTTGATGTCTATCGTATGAAAGAACAGTTTTTAATTTACAATTACAAGTTGCACAGATAAACATTGTGAAAAGTATGAGTAGGTATAAAAGTAAAAAACTGTGGGAATGAGTTTCAGTGCTTTTGACTCGTCTTGCTCCCGTTAGTACCTTTAGCTGCTTTAACTGCAGGCTGCAATGAAATGAATTCAGAAATTTTTTAGAAACCTTATTTTCGGATTCCTGGGGTGGAATTACGTTGATATTATTTTACTTTCTACACATTCATTTTATGTTAACAGACGTGAAAATATGAACATATACGCATTGGGCATTATTTCTCAAGTGTATCCACCCCAAAAAATGAGTTTCTCCGATCGGGCTCAAATTTACAAAAAGTTCAGTCGATATTAGATGGCAATTAAAAAAAAAAGATTGATCAGTTTCGTCAAAAACTCGCCGAGGTAGAGGGGGTAAAATTTTTGTACTTTGCGCTAAATTCACCTCGACGGGCGTTTGACAAAACTGATCAATCTTTTTTTTTTAAGAGCCATCTAATAGGATTAAACTTTTTGTAAATTTGAGCCCGATCGGATAAACTAATTTTTAGGAGTGGGTACACTTGAGAAATAATTCCCCCACAACAAATGTATAAGACCGATCTCTGTGTTTTGAGGTTATATTACTGCATGGGTCTTTTCCTTACAACATTGAAATAACTTAATTGGACAATTACAATCATGCTTATTTTTTTCAATATGTTAAAATCTTTACACTTACCTTTGCATCCTCTTCTTCTATTTTTAAAGAAAATAACAAGTGCTGATAATTTATGACCAATTTATGACGCAGTAATTCTGAGTAATCCAGATACACTGAAGTCCCCTTATAGTCTTCTCGGCGGGAGATTTAAAGTGAAATTTTAAAAAAGTATTGATCAAAAAACATTGTTAATACCGCAGGCCATTTTAATTCTTACACATTGCAAATTTTGAAATTTAAATACACTTACCTTTACAATTTACATCCCCCTCTTCTATTTTGAACGAAAATCACAAATGCTCGCGAGGAAAAAGGTATATTATCACGATTGCTGATGATTTATGTCGCAGTAATTCGGAGTAATTCAGATACACTGAAGTCCCTTTCCCCTAGTCCTCTTGGAGGGAGATTTAAAGTGCAATTTTAGAAAAGTATTGATCGAAAAACATTATTAACAACGTAGGTCGTTTTAATTCTAAAACATTGCAAATTTTGAGATTTGAAAAAATTAAATGAACAACTAACATAATTGTCGCTCAACATAACGTAGAAAGCTTTTTACTTGGGAATATTTCATTTTCAATTTAAAAAAATTAGATTTTTACTTTAATCTACGAAGAAAAAATATTTAAGAAGTAAATAATACATTTATTTGAATTATATATTTCATTAAGGAAAAAAATAATTGAAATCAACTTAAAATATTTTTTCCCCATTTTCCACATTCTTGAGATTTTACCGCTAAGTATAGGACTTTACACAATGTTGGAATTCTATCACGTGCATTGGATAATTACCACTCCTTTCTGATAATTTTACACTTACATTCTGGCATTTTATATATCGTATGGGATTTTCAAAAACGGTTGCCATTTTACTATCTTTGGGAAATTCCCAACGTTAAGTGTGGGCTCGATTATTACCTACATTCAACTTAGGGTTATCGCAATATTTAGGTTATGTTGCAATATGTAGCGTTGTAATTTTACAAGCTCGTGTAGAATCCGTAACCTCAATATGGGAAAGTGACCACGTTCAAAGTGGTAATATCACCGAAAATTTCATTCGTAAAATTACAAATGCTTGTGAATTTCGTTTATATTTTTTACAGTGTGTGACATTTGGAGGTTATATATAATAGCATAACCTCGAATATAAGCTTTTTGCTTTTCCTTCATTTCCTACGGCTTTCAAGTAATTTGCATACAGGAAAATTATTGAAAAAACATCCATATACTTCAAACATCAACTTCACTGATTTATATATTTCAAATTTATTCATTTTAGTTAGTTATTATCAAAATTATACCCATTCTGAGAGAAGTCATCTACTTATTATTAACTTTTTATTGATTTCAATATCGTTCATTGACAGAATTCGTGGGGCAATATTGAGATTAGAAGTTGAGTAAACACAAGCAACAATTCTCATTATTTTAGAATGCACCTATGACTTTTTAAACATTTCAAACTTCAAACAGCTCTCCTGAAAAGTTGCTAGAATGCAGATAGTCTCATACTCGGTACAAATTTCATATAGTCTCAT
>CAKNXH010060951.1:5797-43167 GCA_932178445.1 Andricus quercusramuli
TCGTGGGTGTGGTGAGCCCACACTTGTAGTTATTTACTACAAGAAACTATCCACCTAGAAACACTACCCGAATCGGGTTGTGTCACGCCTACCCCTAAAGGCTCGCCGAAAGGGAAATGGCTTAATCGTATAAAAAAAAATATATATATAAGTAAAAAGAGAATATTCATAAATAAACATAAATAAATAATATAAATAATCTGGGAAATATAAAAGGGATTAGGTTTTATGACATTCCATTCTTGGACCCCTAATAAAAGGATTATCCTTCGAACCCAAACTCTGACGATTTCTGAACATTTCTCACGAATTCTGACTTTTCCTGACGATTTCTGTCGAGAAACGTAACAAAAGTGGTCAGAAATGGTCAGAAGTCCTGAATTTTTTCTGACGATTCCTGACTTTTTTTTTAGTAGGGTGCAATTGGTCTTTCTATATACAGGGTGTTTTGAACCTTCCTTGCCACTTTGTAATAGTAAATTTTGGATTATAAAATAAACGGGAGGGTTGTTAATGAATTTTTTTTTTCATATAAATCTCTGTAACAATTTCAGAACTTTACACTGAAAAAAAGGATTACCTGTGCCAAGGGAAACAACTTGTTTGAAGTAAGTGAAAGTCCTGATTATTTTCGAAGAATTATTTATTTGAGGCAAATAAATATACGCACTTTGAATGAAAAAAAATAATTTCTTTTAGCCAGATAAATCTTAATGGGATTAAATTAACATTGTTTGATTAAAAAATGCGACCTATATGTCGAAAGCAAATATTGCTTTGAATCAAAGAAATATTAATTTAAGATACAGATATACATTTCGAACTAAATAAATGATTCATTGTTCGAAATGAATGTGCCATGAATGGGAATGGATATTTCATTTAAATGAGGAAATTGGAATTAATGGAAACAAATATATTTTGAAGTCAAGCAAATATTTGATAGGCTCAAAAAACTATTTCCTTGCATCGAAGTTTTGAAAATATTAAGCAAAAAAATATTGCACTGATTCAAAAAAATATTTCTTTGGCCTGAGCCATGCGCGAGTGCAATAAAGTAGTTCTTACTTCAGCTGTAGTACATATTTCCCTAAATGAAGAACTGGATTCTTTTAGCCTTTATTATAATCAATATTGTTATTATTAAACATATTTGATTTAAACAATTCACATAATTTAAAATCTTGACGAACAAGAAACAAGAAAATTTGATGAAAAATACAACTGCAGCAGAAATCGAACTTGAGCCCGTCGAGTGTAAATAAGTCCACAGCGATGACCACGACGCTGTCCCCACATGGAAACTCTAAGGCGGAAAGTCGTATTTAGCCTCACCATAAATACCAATGAATTATTCCTTCAAATCAAAAACATGGATATGGAATTCAACAACTAAAGAAATAAATATTTATGTAAACACAATATCTTGTTCATCTGAATAAATGCTTCATTGGTATGAACGCATGAACTCTTTCTAACAAATAAACATATTTTCAATTTAATTAATATTATTTTGGATTGAATAATTATTTCTTTGATTCAAATAAACCTAAAGACTGGATTTAAGTATGCACAAATAATTGATTCAAATGCGTCCGAATCAATTTGAAGAATCGAACTCATTAAATCAAATAAATATTTCTTCGAACGACTAATCAAATTTCAACGAATCTAGACCTGTTGAATCACGGAAATCATTTTCTTGAATGTCAGAAATATTCATTTGAATCAAGAAAATATAGCCAAAGAATTCATTTCTTTAGATCAACAAAAGATATGTGTCTGATTCGAATAAAAATTACTACTCTTAAAGAATATTTTCTTGATGCTAAGAAATAGGATTCAAGTAAATGCATTTACTTGGTTCCAAAAAGATTTTTTCAATGTATACAGGTATGGAAATGAAATATTCCTATTTTTCAATACTTTCACGTATAAATTATATGGAAAGAATTAAATGTTCAAAAAGCAGATTGCTATATTTTATAGTCTTGAGAAATAAGAATATTGGCTTCCTTGTCAGTTCTGAAATTTTTTAAAATAAAAAACTTGGTCAAATCAATCACTTTTTTACATAAGAATTGAAAAATTGAAAAAGTATTGGCAAAAGTATAGGAAAGATGATTTATTTGTTTCTGTTAGTAGTATGTATTTTTCTACTCAGAGGCCGTGCATAAATTACGTGAAGAAATTAATTACGTTACAATAAATTATTAATCGGGAAACCCCCACATTGGGCCCTAAATTAATGCCTATATAAATGGACAACCCTGCCTAATTTTTTCCCCCTTACATTAACAATGTTAACAATGTTCTGGGTTGAGACCTTAGCAGCCCCTGACGCTTAGGTAATCCCGTTGCGTCCCCTTGTGAGCCTAAGCATGACCGCATAGCCCTCTCCATAGGGAGAGGACCGCAGCCACACTATTGGCTGATATCTGCAACTCAGTGATAAAATAATTACCTGTGAGTGTTAGACGTTTCGCTGCAACCGCAGAGCAGTAGCAAAGGATGTGAGTGGATGTCTCACTATCCTTTCCGCACAGACGACAGAGGGGACTTTCTGCAAGCCCTATCTTATGTCTGTGATATCCTAACTTCCCATGTCCTATGAATAGTTCTGTTAGGACTCTGATTTCATTCCTCCCGAGCTTGAGTATTTCCCTAGTTCGGTTGGAGTTAAGCTTCAAGCCCAAGAGTGTTTTGGCCTCTCTGCAACCAGGAACCAAATCCCACACACTCTGATGTTCCTCAGTCAGCCAACTGTTAATTACTTCAGTGAATAACCTGCTGGAAATACCTACCACTGGCTCGGGTCCAGTAAAATTTCTTCCTGCTGCTAGCTTGGCTAGCCTATCCGATATCTCATTGCCCTTGATACCACTATGTCCAGGGATCCAAAGCAGAGTGATTCGGTTTTCGGTCGCTAACGTATTTAGTGCTTCAAAGCATTCCCATACTAATAGCGACGTAGTCGTTGTTCCATGCAAGGCCAATATAGCAGCCCTGCTGTCTGAGCAGATACGGATGTTCCTTTTATCGTCGTACTCCCTTGCCTTGTATGCACACTGGAGTATGGCCATAATCCTCGTTCCTGGAGCCATCTGTAAACCAGATGTCTCCATCACAGGGCAGGTATGCGTCGCCGTTAACCCATTCCACCTTCGTGGATAGGCTAACTCGATACTTCTTACCGAAGAGGTGGCGAGTGACCATCTTGTCCCTGGGCATGTTCAGGGTCGGCCTTCTCGCGATGTCGACTGGGATCTTCACTGCTGTCGAGATCCTTCTGTCATTCCCCAAATTTAGCCTCCAGGCCGCCTTCGCAGCCATGGCCTTAATGGTAAGATGGAGGAACTCTAAGCCTATTAGTGCCCCCAGTGCCATCGTGGGTGTCGACTTCGAGGCTCCAGTGACGCCTCTCAAAATCAGTCCCTGATCCTTTCCAGTCGAGACTTCACCGTGGACAGCTCGACCCTGCTCCACCAGACTACCGCCGCATAGGTTAACCTGGGTCGCAAGATCGCTGTATAAATCCACATAAGTGTCTCCGGTTTCAAGCCCCAGCTTTTCCCTATGGCTCTTCTACAGAGCCATAGGTTCGCTACTAGCTTCTTGCACTTGTTTTTCAGGTGCTCATTCCATGACAGCTTCTTATCCAGAATTACTCCTAGATATTTAGCCCGTTCCTTGATTTGCAGTTGTTGTCCTTCAAGTTTCAAAGTACTCGTAGTTCCCCACTTGTACCTTCTGGTGAAAACAACCGCATCTGTCTAGATGTTGACCGCGCACGATAACCAATATATCGTCCGCATAGCCTATGACGTGAAAGCCCTGACTCGAGAGTAGATGAAGCAATTCATCCACTACCAGGCACCACAGCAAGGACGATAAAACTCCCCCTGCGGGCATCCCGAGTCAATGGTTCCACTTAGAGTGACATCACCCTTAGTCGTGGTTAGATTCCTGTTGGCCAACATGTGGCACGTCCATTCCACAACTGCAGTAGGCACACCATGTGTAATCATGGCCGCCCTGATCACCTCTCCAGAGGTATTATTGAAGGCCCCGTCGATGTCCATGAAGGTTCCAATCGCAAGGCCTTTCTCCTTCAGTTGACCTTCAATTAGGTTCACTGCTCCGATCAGGGCCGTCTCCGTCGAGTGATCAGCCCTATAGGCGTGTTGCTCCTTGTGGAGCGGTCTGCTTGACAAGACCTTATCGCGGATATATCTATCCACAAGACTTTCCACTGTTTTTAACAGGAAAGAAGTTAGGCTGATGGGTCGGAAATCCTTGGGTGAAGTATAGCCGATCCTACCTGCCTTCGGAATGAAGACTACTCTCGTACCCCTCCAGGCCGTCGGGACATATCCCAGCGTCAAACTAGCCCTAGCAAGTCTCATTAGCGGCCCTATGATGATCTCTCCAGCCCTCTGTAAGGGGGCTGGATATATGCCATCCGGGCCGGGAGACTTGTAAGGACTAAAGGATTTCAGGGCCCACCTGACCCTGGCAGGGGTGACAATCTCGTTGGCAAGCTGTCGTTTGGGGCCCAATTGGGCCACAGGTGACTTTGCCTGCCTCTGAGTTGCCGTCCCCCCTTTTCCAGACCTTGAAAAGCTTGGAAAATGTGCCCTGATCAGATGGGCCAAGGTATCCCCGACGGACTCTGAGTATCCCCTTATGGGCAATTTCAGAGTGCCGAGAATAGCGTCTGGATTTCGAGAAACCAGCCTGTCCAGTCTAGCCGCCTCAGCTCCCTTCTCGATGTCTGTGCAAAAGTTGGTCCAGCTCTGCTGCTTTGCCTTGCGTATTGCACCTCTGTATTCGTCCCTCATCGTTGTGAATGACGTCCATAGTTCCTTCGTTTTGCCAATACTGGCACGTCTGAACCTCTCTCTGGTTACCCTGCGAAGCTCTTCAAGTTTCCCATTGCATCAGTATGTCGCCCCAGCCTTTCGGACTCTTGTAGATCGACAATTACTTTCATAAGTAGCTTTGATGGCTTCCGTGAAAGTTTTGGCTGCCATCTCAAGAGTGTCCACGTCTCGAATTGACTTGGGAACCTCTGAAAGTGCACATCTTAGTTCCGTGGAAAACTGATCCCAGTCCGTTCTTCTTGGATTTCTGACCCATTTAGGACCATCGGGTACAACGGATTCCAACACGAACTCTATCTGTGAGTGATCTGAGAGAGAGGGTTCATCTGAAACCCTCTACTTCTTGACACTATCCCTAAAATTACTGGTGCAGAGAGTGATGTCAATGACTTCTTCCCTGACCGAATTATGGTAGTATGTATTTTTCTACTCAGAGGCCGTGCATAAATTACGTGAAGAAATGAATTACGTTACAATAATTATTAATCGGGAAACCCCCACATTGGGCCCTAAATTAAGGCCTATATAAATGGACAACCCTACCTAATTTTTTCCCCCTTACATTAACAATGAAAGAATCGCAAGAGCCCTTATGGCCGGAGAATATTCTTCTTTCTATATGTAGTTTAATAAATATCAATTTTGTTGAATAAATACGTCTAAATTATACAAATAATATTAAAAGTTGAAATCTCAAGTATATTGTATATCATATTTTACTGAAGAAGTCGGAGAGAAAATGTATTTCTTGTTAATTAGTTTCTTAATTAATATTATTGTATTATTTTATATATATTTATTCATCCATGTATACCTTGCGGTTTTAACATATTTTAACCCTTTCAAAAATCCTTAAAATCTAAGAAACTATAAAAAAAAACCTGTACAAACTCTTAATAATTTGGTGTCGTAACATCGAGATTCGTTACCTCAAGGCGCTTCCTCAGGCTTGATTTTTAGCCCATGTATTACAAATGACATGTGTCCTCCTACAAGGATGAATTGTTCAATGTAATATTTTTACCAAATAATCTTTTTTTTTTTTAAATGGTCTTGTTTTTTTTAATTAATCGAAAATGTGCTTCATTTATTGTTAGACCGTTACACAATTCGTGCCGGTTGAACGAAATTGATGATTATTAAAATATTATGAAATTGAATTTTGATATGCTGCATTAGGTTCATTACATAATGACGAGACGATTAAAAAAAGACAGAAAAAAAACGGTTCACCCGTTCAATTTCTGTTGGGAGTTTTGTTAATTTTACATTTTATTTAATATTATCTTCAATATTGAGAATATTTACCGATTTTCCTTATTCTTTTTTCCATTTTTTCCCAATTATATCATTTTCAAATTTTATCAGCAAATAAAAATTTCATCGATCCATGGTTTGCGCAATTTTAGAGATGGTAACAGTATTCATTGTCGGCGGGTGATTTACTTTAGTCTTCATCGAAAGGCAAAAGCAGATTCCAGGAGATCAGATAATTGCACATTTGAGTAATTCATTAATTACTCAATTGATGATTAATCAATTCATTATCGCTTCCTCATAAATGGGGGTTTGTAATGACCTAAATTTTTGAATATACTTTTATGACATATTTCGATATAATTCCACCCCAGGAGCTGCAAAATAAAGTTTTTAAAAAATGTCCGTGTGTGTAACTTTTTTCTCTTCACCACATCTCGAAAAGGAAAAGAGCTATGATCATGAAATTTTGATGAAGTGTACAGTGGCGTAGCTAGGATTTGACAAGGGGGGGGGGGGTTCGCATGTCTGAACAGAAAGTATGGTACTACTTACAGAAAAAAAGTAGGGTAATGTAGTAAGACATACAATTTGTAAATATCATATTTATTATCATTATATTATTCCTATTTGAACATTAATTTCATACATGTTTATTTAATATTGCACTCGGTCTAATAATAACAATATTGATAATAATAATAGTAGCATATATAATAGCAGCATTTTGTATTCCAATGTTTTCCAGTAAACAATAAATAATGCAGCAATATTAACTGCATTCGCTATTCGGCTAGTTCAGTGTTTAATTTTAGGTTTTTATATCTAGGCGTCGCGGGTTTTTCATCATAACATTTAAAACATCCTCAGGGTTCGGTGATTGATTTCGGTGTATATTCAATAGAGCCTCACCATTCAACCTTGTTTCTCCCGTCGAGTTTCGCAAGTAATTCTTCAAACGACGAAGAGTGGAAAAGGATCGTTCGTTGGTACACGTTGATACTGGCAACGTTGCTAATATTTCCAGCAAAATACAAATGTTTGGAAAAACACGGACGTTACAAATTGATCGTGCTGTCGCTGCTGTTTTTGGTTTTTTCTCTTTTTCAAGTTTCGATAATTTTTTACACCAAAGTTCCAATTCTGCGTTCAATTGTTCTTTAGTGCCATGCAAGTCAATTTCGTAGAACTTAGTCAGCGCTTCGTAGTTTTCAAGTTGCTCTGGCAAAATACACGAAGGGTCTGCTGGTAAAAGACATTGAAATCCCTTTAATATCTCTTTATGCTGGAGAAACTTTGACTCTATTTGATTGATGAAAGAATCTAGAAAAGGAACGAATATACTAACCCGATAGTAAAATTCTGGCGAATCTGCTGGAATGTTTGAGCGATTAGTTTGATGTGCCACAGTGCGTGGAATCTCAATAGGAAAAAAGTGGTTCGTAGCAAAACTGGAAGCAGATTCGAATATCTTTGAAAATTCAGAATCAGCTTCTAACCTTAATGATTTCATTTTATCCACGATATCATCGGCTATTTCAACTGCTTCTAATAACTCAAGAGTTGGCTGTTGCAGGACTTTGCATAAAATAACGCTGAAGGAAAAGATTTTGTTCAAACACAATAATGAAATGATAAATTCATGTTTCTTAATAGCGCACAAGAGTTGAGTAGCTACAGATGAAGATTCCCTGTCCACCCAATTTGAGATTTCTGTCAGAGCCGGAATTATCGCATCGTACAATTCAGCCGCAGTACTCACCGAATCATACCTTGGGACCCAACGAGTTGCACAAAGCTTTTTGAGTTTCTCGCGCTTTGACAAAGGAGTCGCGGTTTCAATGCAATTTTTCAAAACTTGCTGACGTTTCGGCGTATTGAAGAAAGTGTACAAACTTTGTACAGTTCCCATGCAATTCCTTATTGGAGATATGTTGCAGGCGTCAGAGACTGCTAGATTGAGACAATGAGGAGCACAATGCACGTACAGAGCTAAGGGTAAAGTTTCTTTGACAGCAGCTTGTACACCGTTAAATTTCCCACTCATAGCAGCAGCTCCATCATAACCTTGTCCGCGAGCTTTGCTTATATCAACACCAAACGAGCGTAAACTGTCTAAAATTATCTGAGCAATACCTCTTCCTGTCATGTCTAGAAGTGGAACGAACTGGAGAAAATGTTCATTTACTATACACTTATCAGTATCAAAATAACGAACGCACAAAGACAATTGTTCAATGCAAGCAATGTCCTGTGTTTCATCTGCAAGGATCACAAAACAGCTTGAAGCATTAACTTCTTTTACAATTTGATTGCGGATAACGACATTGCACGCATCAAAAATTTCATTTTGTATCGTAGGACTTATGTACTGCGCATTCTTACTACTACCTTCTAACATTTTTTTAAAATCATCATCGTGTCTACCACGATAGCGCAAAAGAGCTCGAAAATTACCGTCGTTATCGTCCGGTTCCTCGAATACGTCGTTGATAGGACCAGAATCTCTGTGACCTCGCAAAGGAAGACCCTGTCTTCCACAAAATATCACCTTTTCAATTATTAGTGCTAATTTCTTCCGGTTTTCTAATATTTGGCGTTTCTTTTCATTGTCCAATTGCACATCAATTCCTTCATTTCTTCCAGATATAAAGTCGCAGAGGCCTTCTGCATTCTCGATACTCTCTTTGTGATACTCATATTTCTCATGTTTAGAGAATCGTTCAAGTGCATCTTTCCAATTATCGAAGGGAACGGTACAGAGTTTACCTGCAAAAGTAAAAGTTTGATTAAAAATCTTCCTTCTTTAAATAATTCGTGCAAACAACATCTAGGTATCGACCTAATTTTACAGTTTACGTCACGATTACAAAGGATTATGAAGGTTGAACTTGTTTTTAAATGTTTCAATTTTTTATAATCAGCAAGTATTTGCGCAAAGATATATTTTATCTAATCGCATGTTTTGAGTTATATTGCAAGAAATTTGGATGAAAACTATATTAAGATGGAGAAAATTATTCTCAAAAAAATGCGATTTTTTTGTAATTTTTTTTTTAACATGAAGAAAGATATTTATGTAGGGTTTGTTGTGCCTGATGTATATACTCTTAAATTACATTAAAAATGTTCCTCAGTTTATTTTATGCGCTCTATATATATTTAAATGGCACTTGCCTCAAAACCACGTTTTTACCGCTTGCTTAAAAAATCTCCGAAACTACCGAATCGATTGGTTTGAAAGTTATGCAAAAAATAATAGTGAAAATATTTTTTTTATATAAATCTGCTACCACCGGATGATGCATATGTATAGAATTTGTGGTATAAATTTCAGACCAATCGATTCGGTAGTTTCAGAGATTTTTTCAGCAAGCGGTAAAAACGTGGTTTTGAGTCGAGTGCCATTTAAATATATATAGAGCGCATAAAATAAATTAAAGAAAATTTTTTAATGAAATTTAAGAGTATATTTACTAGGCACAACAAACCCTACATCAATATCTTTCTTCATGTTTTAAAAAATAATTACAAAAAATCGAATTTTTTTCGCGCGGAGAAAGTAGAACCCTGCCTTAAATTGGAGACTCCATGATAATTTCAGAAAAATGGATAATAATTTGCTGAATTCTAGGATTTTTCAAAACGAATTTAATCAACAAATGCAGTATTCGAGCATTTGGAAACGGAAATTTTCGTTTTTTTCAATGTTTGTCCTTTCAATTTGGAACTTCACGATAATTTTAGCAACACTTATAGTAGGTTTATTGATTTTAGTTTTTTTTTAACAAATTTAATTGAA
Organism: Andricus quercusramuli; assembly: GCA_932178445.1. NCBI lineage: Eukaryota > Metazoa > Arthropoda > Insecta > Hymenoptera > Cynipidae > Andricus > Andricus quercusramuli. The sequence continues at coordinate 15,740 of CAKNXH010060951.1, forward strand.
CGAATATATTCTTCGGGCATTTGTCGACGGTCATATTCGTTTTTTTCCACGTCAGTCCTTTTACTTGCGAAGTCCATGGTAATTTCATCAACAAATTTAACAAACAAATGCATTATTCGGGTATCTCACGAAGAAAAATATCCTTTTTATTTTTCAGTTTCAGTCCTTCCAATTTTTACTCACCCGCAAATAGTTAATCATAAACAAAAGTGGAAGAAAAAGGTAATTCTGCGCGATCCTGACCAACTAAATATGAATTTTTGTAAAATTATTATTAAGTTCCCAATTAAAAAGAATGTCATTGATAAAAACTAATTCTTCCATCAACAAATGCCTGAACATTGCATTTATTTATTAAATTTGTTCTGAAAAATCATAAAATTATAAACCAATTATTAATTTTTTGAAAATTATCATGAATGTCATAACTGACATAAAAAAATTGATTTTTCTATCGACATTTGGCTGGATAATGGATTTGTTTATTAGATTTTTTTATGATATAACCAGAATGATCTTAAGAGAAATTTTATTTATATAATATTGTTTTCATTCAAACTTTTTGCAATATAACTTAAAAAAACGTAAAATTATTGAAAAATATAGAAAACACTTCCAACAAATAATTTGTTTATAAACTTTTTTAAAATTATTATCATGATGAAACACCTATAACTGATGTTTCTCTATGAAACGTAGGCGATCGTAATAATTTCTCTATTATTTAAGAGCACCGGGAACGTTAAATAGAAAAAATTGCCATTTTCCGTCATATTTGTTTGTCACACTGTGCGTTGTAGGGCCCATATAATTCCTTAAAAGATGCTCTACAAATATCTTTAGTGTATTTTTAGAAACAAAATTTTATTCGAAAATAATATTGTTGACAAAAATAAGAATTGCACAATTCTTTAATGAATATGTTTAAATAAAAACTTGCCAAAATGATGTATAGAGTGTCCTTCAAAGAATAAAATGAGGCTTACAACATTAGGATTAAATCAGAATTGTAACTTTTATTTAAAACGAAAAAGTATAAGCATATATGCTCTAAATAACTATCAGGATAGGTTAAGAATAAAAAATTCTGACCTTCAAAGTCGCTAGAATGCGAAAAAGTAGCGTATTGGAATCCTAAAAAAGTATAATTTATTTGGAATCGACATATATGCAGCTTAGTTACCCGCGCTCGAAAAATATTCCTAACACCTGCTTGATTAGAAAAGGACCGAATCTATTTCAAATCAGACATGTTCTACACTTGAAGTCGCAGAATCTTTCGGCGAAAAACTATGTCGTTTTTTAGAGTGAATAAGGCAATACTTATTTTTGTGATTTGTGAAAAAAAATTGTTATGAAGGCATGCGTATTTGAATTTTTTGCTTTGTTTTTAAAAAAAAATCCCAATTTTTTCTTTAAACTTATATAACTTTTCACCCAATTGAGATATTTGAAATTTCTTTCCAGATTATGGTAGATTTTTTCAAAAAAGCCACACTTGTATTTTTTTCCAATTTTTTTTTAAACTTGTACTATCATAAGGAAAATACCTTGTGAGTTTTATGCAGGCTTAAAAACTTTTGTGGCCAGGAGAATTTTTGGTATGAAAATTGAATTTTTTTATTTTTCTCGGAAATAGTACAAGATATCATAATAAGTAAAGGAACTTTTTGTAGAAATTTTTTAACTGTGCCAATTATTTTCTTCACATTTTTTTTATCTGTTGTTTGCAAGAAAATGCGAAAATTCGATTTTATGAAAAAAAAATTCTACTGGCCACAAAAGTTATATAGCCCGCATAAAATTCACAATGTATTTTCCTTATGATAGTACAAATTGAAAAAAAATTTCAAAAAATATAAGTGTGGGTTTTTTGAGAAAATCGACTTTTATTATTTTCAGAAAAACCGTCCAGAAATTAAGAAGACTTTCTTGTCTTCTAGAAATGTAAAAAAATTGAAACTCGAGAAAATTTACAGACTCTGCAAACAAGAAATTTTTCACATTTTTTCGAGCATGCGTAACTAAGATGCCTATCTATTGATTCTAAATCATACTTTTTTAGGATCCCAATACGCTATTTTTTCGCGATGTAGCAATCTCGAATTCTAGATTTTTTTATTTTGAGATCCACCCTAATAACTATTGATGAATCAAAATTTTTAACCTCACATTTATTTCAAAAATTCGCCTTCAGTTCTCTTCCAAAATTAGTTACTTTTAAGTATAAGAACATTTTTCTCAATTTTATAAATCATATAGATCAATGCTCATTTTTTAGCTTGAGATAACCAGTCAATGTACCCTTATTCAGCATACTGGTTCTTCATGATCATTTATAAAAATATTATTGAAAAATGAAAAAAAATCGGATATAAATTTTCCAGTGATATTTAAAAAATATTTATTTCTATTTTTTTTATTGATAAAAAATTTCAACAATTCCCTTCCGTCGCACATCGCAAAATATTTCCGCCAAATAAATTCTTAAAGAGTAATAATATTGTGGTAATTACTGAACGAATATTAAATATATTAAAACTTACCTAAAGGTTGTCTGCCAATACCACCACCTTTGGTGCCGAACAATGCACAAAATTTGCAGAAAGCTCCGTCTTTTTCAGCAGAATATGCAAGCCACTGCCAACAAAAGAGCCACTTGTACTGAAAACGTAGATTTCTATTTCCTGATGCAGGAAAATTAAAATTTGGTCCTGGTGTCCACACGTTCTTCAAAATATCAACTTTTTTCTCCAAAGAAATTTCCTTGACACTAAATGATCCAATATCATTGAGAAATACATGAGCGTTTGCACGGTCAATTTCTGAACTTCCCAAATTCAAATTTTCTTCATTGATTGGTTGAGGGCGCGGTTTTTTTGTTACGTAGTTCCACATGGAAGTGCCAGCAGGTCGCTTGCATGACATTGTGTCGCGTACAAATACAAAATGACGTTATTTTAATTCTTAAATATTTTGTATTGACATGTCCGCCTGTTTTGTTGGTTTTCACTCTACTGATCCTTCTCGACACATTCCCTATGATTGACAGTTCAAAAGTGGCTACTTGTAAGCACAGAGAACACTTTTCTGTTTTCCTTCAGAATCTATTTAATTAAACTATGTGCCGAGAAACTCAATTACGGAAATGGGTACTAATTTCATTTTACAATAAGTACCATAAATTACCTGCCGTTCATGCTCTTCTATAATCTGCGAGAAATTTTGGTTTCAGAGATTAGGAAAATAATTTCAAAATGCTAAGTTTTATTACGGTTTCATTATGTGAAGATTTTCTATAGAAATATTTTCAGACTTGAAATTTACATTATTACGGTTCACATTTTGTGTTTCAGAAATGAATAGTTTTATGAAGGTTGTGGAAAATTTCTATTAGGGAGACAGCTCATTACCTGTGACAGTGGGCGGGGAAGTAGTTTAGGGAGGTGTATCGGATGAACGGAGGACTGAGACGATTTATGGAAAGGAAGTAAATATGCCTCTTCCATCGTCAAGGGGGGGGGGGTTAACACCCCCCCCCTTGGCTACGCCACTGGAAGTGTAGCTCGGATTGATATCCAGGTCTGATAGGTACTTTGTACATTTATCATAAGATATCTTGAATTATTCTGTTAAAAAATCTTTTTTTAAGCTTTTTTTTTTGGTTCAAAAATAATTTTGTACACTGAAAATGTAATTTCATTTTTTTGTTGGATATTCATATTTTTTCTTATTTAAGATAATATATCAAAGTATATATATATAACATATCAAAATTAATGTGCATATGTATGTATGTTTATTGCCTTTAGGAATACAAGATTCTGTGGCAAGGGAAGGCAACTATTACAAAAATCGATAAAATGAAGATAAATATCAAAATAAAAGAAAACTTGTAATATCGTATGTATAATAGCGAAGCATTCCAGGGTTTATATTTGACAACAATAAGTGAAGATTGTTCTCGTCCATCATACCAATGTTGCGCAAGTAATGATTTCTAACGGGCGAGTAGATTGGGCGTCTGGCAACGATGTGTAAAAGACCTTCATTTTCTCTTAGATTACATAACTGGAAAATCTGCTATAGATCGATTACAGTTGTTCCTGCCTTAGAGGTCAACTTAATGATGAACCTGTAGGAACTTCTTATTTGTGCGAAAATGCGCTTCAAAAGGAAAGGAGCTTTGAATAGCAGATATTGCTGAGGTAGCGCATCATTGTGTAAAATTTTACTGTATACCCAGCTGAAAATTCCTATATAGGAACCTGTGCAGGAACCTGACATGTTCCTTTGGAGGTTCCTGCACAGGTTCCTGTACAGGAACGTACGCAGGTTCCTGGTACACCGGTTCCTGCCGCGGATCCTGCGAGGGAACTTGCGCATGTTCCTGTGCAGGAACCTGGATATTCAAATACCTGTACAGGTTCCTGTATTATTGTGGATGTTACTGCAAGAAATTCCCTATGGAGGATCGTGTACAGGTTCCTCAGCAGGTGGAACACTTGCATATATATGTGTATGTATGTATGCATGTATGCATATATATATATATATATATATATATATATATATATATGCATGCGAGTGTCCCACCTGCTCAGGAACCTGTGCGGGATCCTTCATAGATACTTTTTGCAAATGTGTCCCACTTGCACAGGACTCTGTACAGGATCATCCCTAGGGAATTTCTTGCAGCAACATCCAGGATAATACAGGAACCTTTACAGGTATTTGAATATTCAGGTTCCTATACAGGAACGTCCGCAATTTCCCTCGCAGGATCCGCGGCAGGAACCGGTGTACCGGGAACCTGCGTACGTTCCTGTACAGGAACCTGTCAGGTTCCTGCACAGGTTCCTGTGAAGGAATTTTCAGCTGGATATATAACTAAAGTGGCTATTTTCCAATCTTAACAGATCCCGCGAATGGAAAATATCACGGTATCCATCCTTTTTCATATTTTACAACACATTCTCATAAAAGGTTACAAATATTTCCTACAATACGTTTATAAAACTATACACATTATTTTTATTGAAATTTATCACATTTACCATACTAATATATACAAATATAATCATAAACAAATTTTTCCTTTTCATTTATTTTCAACATTTTCTTATATATTTGTTTTCATAATATATTTTACACTCATACTATATTTAATTTACTGCAGAGCACACCCCACTCGTTTATTATGCTTCAAAAGATAAATTTTATGAAGGTTAAAAGTCGATTGCGGATCAGTTAAGTATAATATAAGTTTCCAATAACAATCTTGACACTTCTCATGACATAACAATTATATTAGTCTGCTAAATATCTGCTATATTTTCAAATTATTAATTTGCGACAGCAATGCATTATAATGCCATCTCATGAAGGTTCTGTTACGTAGTTACCGAACGAGCATAAAACAATTATAGAATACATGTTCTGTAACACGTTTTACATTTCAGTGACATAGCAGTTCTATCAATCTGTGGTATATCAGTTACAATACAGAAATCCAGAACTGTTACATATACTTACAGTAACAGCGTTACAGACCATTTTGACCTTCCTGTTCCATTCATGAAACATGTGTGCCATTCTAGTGACATAACAGTTCTATCACTCTGTTCTATGTTAGTTACATTACAGAATTCCAAAATTGTTATATATCCTCACAGTAACAGCGTCAAAGAACAATGTGACCTTTATGTTCCGTTCCTGGAATACGTGTGACATTCTAGCGACATAACAGTTCTACTACTCTGTTCTATGTTAGTTACATTACAGAATTCCAGAACATTTACAAATCCTTACAGTAACAGCGTTACAGAACAGTGTGACCTTTATGTTCCGTTCGTGGAATACGTGTGACATTCTAGGGACATAATAGTTCTTTCACTCTGTTCTATATTAGTTACATTACAGAATTCCAGAACTATTACATATACTTACAGTAACAGCGTTACAGAACAGTGTGACCTTTATGTTCTGTAATTGTTATGGCACAAGATTGTAACAATGTTAATTATGAATGTTTTCTTTTTGTTATGTAATATTTACAGAACGTGCCCGCTGGGATTGAAAGTAAACAAATTAATTTTATGGAAAAATGACACAAGTTGCAATAAAATGTATGATAAGAATTTTTTAAATGGGATGAGTCCTTTTTTATTCATAAAAACAAGACACTGAAAATATGTATGTTTCAATACCAATGCATATTATAAATTTTAATAATACAAATTGATTGAAATTATACATTTTTCTGGGTAGCTGAGAATAAAAATTAGTACAAAATAAGGAGCAAATATTAAAGTAATCATGAAAAATGAAATTTGTACTTTATTTTATAATATCTGAATATGCAATACCAGACCGAGGTACACAAATAAATATAAAACAGCCCCACAAAAAAAATTAAATTTCATATCCCTGAACCAGAGCCATGCATCCTTTCGTATTTTTTATCGCTGGATCGCATAAAATTGATTTGGAACACCCCTACCCACCTACCCACCTACCCACCTACCCCACCTACCCCCTAACCCAGCTAACCCCTAAAAACGACCTCTACCAAACGACAATCAGGCTAACCCACCTACCACTGGGAACAGCGAGTTTAGTCGCCTATTTTTTTGAAATAATTACATTCGACACCACAATCGTGCTAACCCACGTACCCCCTAACTCACCTAACCCCTAGAAACGAATCCTACCAAACCACAGACAGGCTAACCCACGTACTCCTGGGAACAGCGAGTTTAGTCGCCTATTTTTTTGAAATAATTACATTTGACATCACAAGTGTGCTAACCCACGTATCCCCTAACTCACCTAACTTCTAGAAACGAATCCTACCAAAGCACAGGCAGGCTAACCCACCTACCCCTGAAAACAGCGAGTTTAGTCGCCTTTTTTTTTAAATAATTACATTCGACACCACAAGCGTGCTAACCCACGTCCATTGAACTTAGGGGTAGTGTCTTTCAACTCTTTAGGGATAGCTTATTAGTATTACGTTTGACCCAGGATACTTACCGTCCAGCGCCGATTTTCATGAAACTTGGCACAGGGGTAGGCGGGTTAGCCTACCTGTGGTTTGGTAGCATTGGTTTCTAGGGGTTAGCTGTGTTAGGAGATACGTGGGTTAGCACGCTTGTGGTGTCGAATGTAATTATTTCAAAAAAATAGGCGACTAAGCTCGCTGTTCCCAGGAGTACGTGTGTTAGCCTACTTGTCGTTTGGTAGAGGTGATTTTATGGGTTATCCGAGTTAGGGGGTAGGTGGGTTAGCTCGCTTGTGGTGTCGAATGTAATTATTTCAAAAAAATTGGCGACCAAACTCGCTGTTCCCAGGGGTAGGTGGGTTAGCCTGCTTGTCGTTTGGTAGAGGTGGTTTTTAGGGGTTAGCTGGGTTAAGGGGTAGGTGGGGAGGTGTGTTTCAAATCAATTTTATGCTCTATACACTTGAAAATTTGCATAATTCGATTGATTTAGATGCATCAACTATGCTCGTTGCTTAATCTCATTTCCACCCCATTCGAGGGGTGTTTTTTTAGCTCTAGCTAAAAATGTTGGAGGGCTGTGTAATATAAATTTCACATAATAGTGTTGAACATAATGCAGAAAAATTCACATTTTGGACAAAAGCAAGTGCGAAGCACTAGATACGTAATTAAAATGTGTTCGTTAAAGCCGAAGAAGCTTTAACAAAAGAGAATTCACAATCACCAAATTACAGTGGTCGATGCTTTGACCTTTAATTTTTAAAGGTCTTCGCACAAATATGGGGAAATGCAAAAACCGAGCGCGGAGCAGGAAGTAAATACATAATTGAGCGCGAAGCGTGAGATAAATATATTATCGAGCGCGAAGCGCGAGAACCAACAGTCGTCCGCCATAGGCACGACTTCTTTTCATTTTCCCTTCATTCTTTTAACTGCACTCCAATTTTACTGAAATCAAAGGAATATTTGGGATTTTTAGAATTGTGTTCCGCTCTTTTTGAATTCTTTTACACTAGAGCCCCGCTATAGAAGCCGTTTAGGGGGTACCGTCTTGTCCCTTATCTCGGGAACTACTATGGAGGGACTCTAGTGTAAATTCAAAAGAATATTGGTCACTAGGGCGGAGTTGAAATGATCAAATTATTCGAATCGTTTGAGCTGAGCGAAAAAAATTTGTGGGTTGACGTCCAAAAAAAGTAGAAAAAAATTTGAAATCGGTTAATGTCTTCTGTTGAATATGTCGATCCTGAAATTTCTTCAGCTTGAATCAATGAAACATGCTATCATATTGTTTTTTCAAACAAAAAATTTAGTTTTAGCAAGTCACTAAAAACAAATGTACATAGAAAAAATTTGCCATAATTTTCGAAGCAATATGGACATTTTTTTGAATTTTCAAAAATTCAAATTTTCAGATAAAAAAAGAGAACAGAAGATATTAACCTATTTCAAAATTATTTCCTTTACTATTTTCGGATGTCAAAAAATGCTGGGTGAACGCTCGATGCGTTCCTGACGCACTCCTCGCCCAATCATATTTTCCCAGTGTTACAAATTAAAAGGTCCGTTCGCGCTACCCGTAGTAGGAAGAGTCGTGTGGTGAGCATAGAGTGAATGGTTGTGGCTACCCGGAAACCAGGCAGCTCTGTACTCGAGCGGACCACGTGAACGCGTAGCAACCGGTTAGGCCAGCAGATGTGAACCGATGTGAGAAATTGTGCTCGAGTTGGGCCCGAGCACAATGGAGACCCGAACTCCAAACCTGAACCCGAAGATATCTCTATCCTTTTTTACCGTAGCTACGGTAGAAAAAGAAAGAGTTATCTTCGGGTTCAAGTTTCGGTTTCAGGTCTCCATTGTGCTCGGGCCCGTTCACTACTGGCGACCGCCTACTCTTGCTCACAGATAGATATTCACCGTTAGGCAGCATCAAACAGCTACAGGCGAGCTGATCCGTGATGAGGAGAAGAGTTTCTGCGTCGTGAACGCTCATTGCACAATATATATTTCACCAAGTGGCGCTGCGTCACATGCTATACACTTTAATACATAATATCAACTAATATCATTCTTGGGATTTATATGAAATTCAGTTTTCAATTATTATATTACATATCATCTGAAACAGTACTAATTATGTATTTTGTTTGAATGATGAACTATTAGTGTTCATATACGAGAAAATTTGATGACTGAAGAAATACGGAACAAAAAATATTTTATAATTGCAAATACTAAATATTGACCTTGAAATAAAAACTTATAAGCTTCTCTCAGCATTTCAAGACTTTTTAAACATACTTTTGTTCATCTTATAATTCTAAACACATGAATTTAGAAGTACTTACATGCACAATGTTTTAATTAAATTTTTAACTCAATAAAAATTTACAAACTTATATGGCTTTCAACATCTTCAAAAATAAGTTCTCAATAGAAAAAGGAATTTCCCATAACATGCAGATCTTGATTTTCAACTTAAATTATGAATCTAAAAAAAAAATGTCAACAAAAGTTAAACATTGAGAAACCAAATAGTTTGATTATCAACCACAGATATGGTTTCCTAACCAATAAGAATAATTTTCTGACAAAAATACGAATTATTATAAAAATACATACATGTCGAACCAAATTGTTTAATTTGCAACTAAAAAAAAGTTCTCTATCCAAAATGGAATATTTCAATTTTCAGTTTATTAATTAATTTAATTTAAATTTGATTAAATTATTAAAATATAATTTAATTTTCGAATTACTTGGAAAAATGAATTTTTCGACTGGTTTAATTCAACAAAACAGACAAATTTCTAACAGAATAGTTGAATCTTTAATCAAATGGAAGCGTTATTAAAATAAAAGGATACTATTCTACCCAAAGGGACAAAGTTTCAACCAAAAAGTTATGTTTTCAACCAAGTAGTTGAATGTTAGACAAAATTCTTGAATTTGTAAGCCAAATAGGCGAATTGCCTATAAAACAGTCGCATTTTCAACCCGATAATGAGAATTTCCGACAAAAACAAACCAGAAAAAAATAGTTCTACGTGCAATAAAATGATGAATGTTGTAACAGAAACATTGATTTTTAACAAACAACAATCATTATCTACCAAATAGTTAAATTTTTGAGTAGTATGTACTTAAATTTTTAACCAAATAGTTAAACTTTTTCACCAAAGAGAGGGATATTCAACTATTAACATTAATTGTTACTTAGGAACTTGTAACTTTGCACAAAGTAGTTGTATTTTCAATCAAGAAGATTTATATGCCAGAAAATAAAGTTTTCAAGAAAAAGTAGTTGAATTTTCAAAGAAACGCCATCAACTGCTACCCAAAAACGGAAAAGCTTCGTTTTCAGAAAAAAATTAATTTCCACAAAAATTAAAGATTTTTTAACCAAATAGTTCAATCGTTAATTAATAAAAGGAATTTTGAATTAAATAATTAAACTTTTGACTTCAACATTCGACTATTTGGTCTTTGGTCGAACTTAATTGTTTTCGTGGCAACTTTTATAATTTCTTTGAACATTCAGCTTTGTAGGTTGAGAACTGAACTGTTTAACATAAACATTTAACTATTTTCATTTAATTCCAATAACCTTGCTGAAAATGGAACTATTGTCTTAAAGAGTCCATCTTTCTAATTGAAAATTCATCTTTCTTGGTTGAAACTCGCTTTTCGTTTAAAATGTTTCAAGTGGTGATATCGCACTATTCATCATTAAAAGTGAAAGTATTGTTTGTCTGACATGTCACCTATACTATATTTTTCGCTAACAATTCATCTTTTAGATCAAAAATACATACATCATTATTGAAAGTTTTCAGTACTTGGTTAAAAAATAATTCCACCTGTTAAAGATGCATCTCCTCAGTTAAGGAATATAAATTGCTCAAAATTTTTTTTTCTCGTCGTGAACAGTTCTTTTTTTACATGAAAATTCAACTGTTTGAATTTTTGAAAATTACTCTTTTTTGGTGGAACTCAACTTTTTTTTATTTGATATAAAAAATTTGTTGTCTTTGTGGGTTGGATTAAAAACTATACTATTTTTCATTGACAATACATTTTATTGCTTGCAAATTGAACAACTTGGTTACATTTTTGTTCTTACATTACTGAGAAATCTTTCTTGGTTGAAAATTTAAAATCGGTTAAAAACTCGTCTTTTTTGCTGTCGAATTCACATCTTTTTGTGAAAATTCCATATTTTTTGTCAAAATGAAACTGTTTCCTTGAAAATCAATCTGTTTTGTTTAAGAATTAACCTCCTGTTGTTGCAACTTCATCTTCGTCGGTCAAAAATTAATGTTCCTAGTATCACTATTAGTAATCTATTCCGTTAAAAATTCAACTATTTTGGTGCATATTCTTAGTTTTTGGATAAAGTTTACTGTTCTTGATTTACCATTGCAATTTTTGTTTGAAATATTGCCAGTATTAGAGTTCTCGTTCTAATATTTTATTTACATTCACTGTAATTTAAATTTAATTTCTTGAACTGACAATAAAACTTTTTCGTTGAAATTGCATGTGTAAAACTTGACCTTTTTGGTTGAATGAAATTGGGTTGAAGGTAATATTGAATCTTTTTCAGTTTCACTATCAAGTATGATAATTTGTGACGGAAAATCATCTTTTAAGGCTGAAAATTCAACCATTTGGTTGAAATATACAGTACTTCCTTAAAAAAAATTTATTCTAAAGAATTTAAATATTTTTTTTTTGAAAATTGTACTACGCTGGTAAAGATTCATTTCTTTGGTTGCAGATTCATTTCTTTGGTTTAAAGTTTAACTAATTGTGATTTTCCTACACATAATTTCCTACAATTTTTTCCTTTTTACAGGAATTATAGGAACAAAAGAATCATGAAGAAACTGTGAGAAATTCATTATCGGAACATCATTATATCATAGTAATTATAATATTCACAATTATTGCATGATACTTTTTCACAAGGTTCCGGTTAAACATTCATCTCTTTGGTAAAATATTCTGGTAAAAATTCATCTGTTTTGGATGAAAATTAACTTCTTTCGTGGAAAATTCATCTTTCTGAATTTTCAAGTCAAAAGTTTTTCCAAATATTCCACTTGTCGGCTTGAACATTCCATTCTATGTTTAAAAATTCTTCTCTTTCGGCAGAAAATCTTCTCTTGCATTGAAAATTGAACTAATTTGTTAAAAATGTAATACATTTCGATTTGAAATGTATGATATTCAAAGCATAGCTGCATAACGGGCATGAATTCGCAGTAGAACTCAATACCATTGGATTGTTCACAATATCCATTAAAAAGATCACGGGCACTTATTAGCGTGGACCAACTGTTTCCCAGCTTCCAGGCTAGGAGAAACTAAAGGGTCTACCGCTGTACTGTTCAACGCAAGTGAATTTCTGTAGTGAACAGGGACTATATGGTCGGGCTGTTATTCACGGCCAGATTCACGGCTGGAGCAAACCAAGCAAGCAAGGCGAAGATGTCGAAGAACGATTCGTGAAATCGTTTTCTAGAGGAGTAAAGTAAGGCTTATACCTGTCAACCTTGGAACTTTCAACCGATTTTGATCAAACCTTTTGTGTTGCCAAATATGTCTATTAAAAAGTTGAACAAAAAATTTTGTTCGGAAATTTGAAAATCAATTTTTTTTGAAATCTCCAAAAATCGATTAAAAACTTGAATAACTTGAAAAAATTGAGTCCTAGAGCAACAAAAATACTGCATTATATTGCGGTTGCTGATTATAAATTTGAGTAAAAAAAATTCAAAATAGCGGACAAAAAATGTTTAACACTTATAAAAAAAAATATATAATTGATGTTCAGCATGCGTATTCCTTAAGGCATAAAAATTAATGAAATATAATATTGACCCAGGGTAAAGGGTGAAGACACCCTTAAATCGTGGAAACCACCGCCAAAAAATGGTTTTTGAGGATTATTTCGAAAATGGTGGATCGGTGTAAAAGGAATTTTTATAGACAACTTGTACATAAAATATGTATAAGAAATTCTGGTATTCACGTTTCCTTTGGCGGCTATATTTTCCGAGATATTCACCCTAGGAGTAGAGGGTGAGTTGTACCGCGTGGGCCGTACGCTTCTTTCGCAGTTTATATCTCGAAATGGGGTCGTTTCTGGATAAAAGTGCACGTTACTGAAATTATGCAGAATTTTCCGCTCTATACCTTAAGATGAATGCATTTTTATCGAAAAACGATCTCATTTGGATATATGAGCTACGATAGGATCGCCAGACCCGCGCTGTCAATCTCACCCCCTACTCCCAGGGTGGATATCTCGGAAAGTATGGCCGACAAAGAAAGAGTGAATACCATAGTTTTTTATATATATTTTATGTACATGTTGCCTAAAACATTTCCTTTTATCCCGATGCACCGTTTCCGAAATAATCATGCAAAACCATTTCGAGCGTGGTGCTTCATTCAGAAGAAAGCGCTTAAAAATGTTCGATTGTTAAATTTTCAACCAAACAGTTGCATTTTTGTCCAAGAAAAATGGAAAGTCTACTAAAACAGGTGAATTTTCAAATCAAAAAGACAAATATTCAAAAAAAGAATTGAATTTTCATCCAAAAGGATTTCAATAGACTTTTCAACAGAAAAATACAAATTTGAAACAAAAAGTAAATTGAAATTCTAGAATTTTAAAGGAAACTAAAATCAAATTCAAAATCCGATTTAACGTCCAACAATCAAGTCAATGTATAGAATTCCTGAAAATAAAACAAGAATTCAACGATCAAATTTGGACAACCACCACAAAATTCTCCTATTGCAATTCTTGAAAAATAAAATAAAAAAATTTTTTTCTTGAGACAAAAATAAGAAAGAGGAAAGAAAAATGGGAAGGCGACCAACCAAATCTCCTTCCTTCTCTTCTTTATTTTTATTATTATCAAATCACAATATGATAATAATAAAAATAAAAAAGATAAGGAAGGGGTATTTTTTGGTTGCCTTTTCATTTTTCTTTCCTCTTTTTTATTTTTGTCCGAAGAAACGAATTTTTTTATTTTAGTTTTTAGGAATTGAAATAGGAGCATTTTGTGGTGAGGGTCCAAACTCTATCGTTGAATTCTTGTTTTATTTTCAGGAATTCTATAAATTGATTCAAAAAGTAAATTTTCTGGGAAATAGTTGAATTTTCAACAAAAAAGTTGCGTTCTTGTCCAAGAAAGATGCAGTATTTCTACTGAAAAAAGATGAACTTTTAAATAAAAAAATAAAAAAATTTGCAGAAAAAAATATTTTTCATCCAAAAAAGATTTCAGTTGGCTTATCAGCAAGAACATATGCGTTTTAAATAAAAGGTTAATATCGCACGAAAAGAGTTGAATTTTCAACCCAAAAAGGCGAATATTCAAGAAAATAGTTGGATTTGCAAAACAATTATGTCTTTTTAAGAAAATTGTTACATTTTCTTAAAAAGAAGAAATTTATCACAAGTAGTTATACCTCTACCCGCGCAGTTTAATGTTGAATTGACAACATTCCTTCCTGGTTGAATTTAAAAAGACTAGTCTTCAAGTAAAAGAGTTGAATCCTTGAAAAAAAAATGAAGATTACTTTTGAACCAAACAACAGCATTTCGATCTAAGAAATTTATACTTCCACAGATGAGTTTTCAAATCGAAAAGGCAAATGAAGACAAAAGTATGTTTTAATTTTCATCCCAAGAACATGTTTGTTTGACTTGTCAACATGAAAATATGAGTTTTCAACGACCACCAAGTTTTGGACGAAGCAGTTGATTTTCCAACAAAACATTAGAATTTTACACAAAACGGGACGAATGTTTTAAAAAAGTGCCTAATTCCGAACCGAACAATTTCGTTTTCATCTAAGAAAGATGTCATATCTTAGTGGAAGGGATGATAGTACAGATGAAATTCCAAATAAAAAAGACAACTTCTTGAAAAAAAGTTGAATTTACAACCGACAAATAGTTTTGTTTACTTTCCACCACCAAAATATGAAGTTAAAAAAGAAAGTTAAAAAGAAATTGTCGAATGTTCAATAAAACAGTTGAACTTCTAGCCAAAAAGCACGATTCTTTGAAAAATTAGTTTAATTTTCCACGAAACAGTCGCATTCTTGTCCAAGAAAGGTGAAATGTCTACCGATGTAGATGAATTTTCAAATGAAAAGTTCAATTTTTCGTGAAACTAGTTCAATTCTTCCCCAAAAAATTTTGCAGCTGACTTTTCAATAGGACCAGATGCTTTGACAACAACAAGTACATTTTCCACAAGCTACTACAAGTTTCCACCAAACAGTTGAATTTGAAGCGACAAAGAATGACTTTCTCAGAACTTTTTACCCTAAATTTACATTGTTATCAAAGAAGAATACAATGTATCCAAAAGTAGATGTATTGTTAAACTGAAAATATACATTTAAGAAGAAAAACTTCAATTTTCAACCGAAATAGGAATTTCGAGCCGAAAATAAATTTTCCACGAAATAGTTGAATTTTCCACGCAACAGTGGAATTTTCGACAAAAAAAATGACTTCTTGAAGCAAAAATTCAAGTTTTTCCACAGAAAGAAGCAACTGGAAAAAAATAAATGTTAATTAAATCACAAGGAAAATGAAGAACTAAGTAGAATATTGTATCAGGGTTACCTCAAAACTTCATTTTAGCTTCACATTGACAGACCGGACTTGTAACGTTCTTCACTCAAAATGTTTTATAATCGGAACATAACAAATTCAAAGTAAAAAAAAAAGAATTTGCAAATTTAGTTTGCTTGTCATTTATTTAAAGTTATCTCTCAAGGCATTACAATTCGGTATAATTACTGCGATTTATTTGTTCCAATTTTCAATTTTAAAGTAATTCTCCCACCCCAGCCTACCGTAATAAAAAGTTATGAAATCCCCCCCCCCCCCGGAGCCATTGCGTAATTTAAGTAAAGTCCCGCACCGCGGACAAAACTGTTATTGGCTCTCGGATTAGGACATCGAAAAAGATTTCACGAATCGTTCCTCGCCTTCTTCGCCTTGCTCGCTTGGCTTGCTCCAGCCGTGAATCTGGCCGTGAATCCTTGCTCGCTTGGCTTGCTCCAGCCGCGAATCTGGCCGTAAATCCTTGCTCGCTTGGCTTGCTCCATCCGTGAATCTGGCCGTGAATAACAGCCCGACCATGTAGTCCCTGTTCACTGCAGAAATTCATTTGCGCTGAACAGTATAGCGGTAGATCCTTCAGTTTCTCCTAGTCTGGAAGCTGGGATACACTTGCTCCACGCTAATAAGTCCCCGTGATCTTTTTAATGGATCTTGTGTACAATCCAACGGTATTGGGATCTACTGCGAATTCATGCCCGTTATATAGCAACGCTTTGAATTTCTTACATTCCAAATCGAAATGTATTACATTTTCCACAAATTAGTTCAATTTTCAATGAAAGAAAAGATTTTCTGCCAAAAGAGAAGTATTTGCAAATTTGGAACGGAATGCTCAAGCCGATAAGTAGAATATTTGAAAAAACTTTTGACTTGAAAATTCAGAAAGATCTATTTCCCAACAAAAGTTTAGTTTTAACCAAAACAAATGATTTTGAAACCAAATGTTTAACTTTTCAAGCAAAGAGATGAATTTTCAACCAGAACATTGCGAAAAAGTATCATCGGAAAATAATAATAATTATTATTACGATGATATACTGATGTTTTGATAATGAATTTCTTATAACTTTTTGGCGATCAGTTTTATTCCTATAATTCCTATGATTCGTATAATGACGAGAAAAGTAAAAGAAATTCATGATAGAAAAATCATTATGGGCGTATTATATATATTTTCCTACAATACTTTTTCGTAATGGAATAGTTTAGCCAAACAGTTGCATTTTTAATTAAAAAGATACATCCCAAAAAACGAATTTTCAACAAAATAAATTACTTGTACACCATCGTCGTAGTTGATATTGAAACTGATAAAGAATTAACATTTCATCAAGCCCAGTTCAATTCAACCAAGAAAGACAAATTTTCATCAATATACATAAATTTCATATTCCAAAAATCTATGCCCATTTTCTCGGTGAGGAGCTGATGAGGAGCTGAAAAAGCTGCTCACTCATGGCGGAGATTCGAATAGCTTCCAATTTTGCGGAGAATTCTCCGGCATCCCGTGAAAACGCCTTTCCTTCGATATCAGACATCACGCCTTGCGGCGTTTACACTTGAGAGAGTTGGGCATAGCGCACTACAAAGCCATTTCATTGCTCAAGAAGAGACGAACACCGCAGCTGGCCACAGACCCCTTACTCATTCCGGAACGGGACCCAACAAAGAAATGTTTCAAGTCCCCTGAACGAGATTTATGGCGTCACGTTAACTCATTCAACTCATAGGCGGAGGAGACAAGATACTGACTTGCTATATTCTCCCCTTTGCCTAGAGAAGAGGAAACTGGTTAGCATCATTTTGCTCACAATCCCTGATAATTATTTATAATTATGAAATAAAAATGTATGAAAAGTAGTTTTTGTTTTGTAAATACAAACACGTTGAGCAAGATAAAATTATTGAGTACCTTCTATTTCCTTCTCAAAACCTGAAACTCGATATCTCATTGGATGTAGACAATAGTATGTAAAAAGTAAGCGCCGGTAATGTAGATATTTGCATATTTGTTGCAAATTTTTCTTGCAAAAAATTGTTTCTAAGTTCGAAGTCTTTTGTAAAGAATGATTTCGATTTTTATTAATTTTTACACTGTATCTCTCTGAATGCACTATCTCGATATCTAAGAATAATAAGTCTGCGAATAAAGGTCGATAATTTTAAAATGTCTGCAAAGGTTTGTAGATTTTGATATTTTCAATGAGAAATTTACATTTCTCCTCCAAGATATTCAAATCATAATTTTCTCTCTAGTAGCAAATTTTTGTGAGGTTTCTGAGAGTAGATAACCTGAGTTATAGGGCGGCCTGTGATTGGTCGAGCGGCGTGGCCTAAAAGGAGGGGCACGGATAGGTTAGGGGGCGTGACCTCCCCTGATTGGCCGAGAGGCGTGGCCTACTTACAAAATGCTGGCTATTGGGGGTGTGTCCTAATTACAAAATGGCAGTAATTAGGAGATGTGGCCTAATTACAAAATGGCGGCTCCACCCGCTCTCTGTGGGAACCTGCGATGATTCATGAATGGACATTTTCCGTCTCAAATAGGGAGGGGGCCCCACCCCCTCCCTGTTATTCTGAGAGTAAGTGACGATTTGGAAAAAGAGAGAACTAATTACAACACAAATTAATTATCCTTATCTTATTTTCTATCTATCTAGATTGGAAAAGGAGTGTTAAAATAACAACAAAGCTATAATTACTCAAAGGTATGTATAATATTTAATTCACTAATTAATACTTAAAATTATCCTAAATTATTCTAAGTGACAGGTAGTAAATATACACATTTTAAAATTATAATCCCATATCTGTTCTTATTGAATTTCCAACAAAATACATTTAATTATGTACGTATAGCAAAAATGAGTTTAATCTCACCAACAAGGTATGAAATTAAGATGGTTGTCAGTTCCATAAACATTCTTTCAAAATATAATTCGACAAATTATTTCTCAAGTTTTGTTCGTACTTTACTTTCGAAGTATGCAGATTTAAACTTAAACTAAATAATTGACAATCGCTTCAATTAAAAAATCTTTACATCCTTCTACGTTTTTCAATAATCGTCGAATTCTTCTGAACCTTTCATCGACGCACACAATAACATTTTTTAGTCCTTCGAAACTAGACTTCTGAAAAACTATTTAAGGGGTATATAGCTTTTTCTTCTCGGCCTCCATCTCCTCTTGCTGCGCTTCATTGTTAGTCTCGTCGTTGCTTTCCTTGCCTTCCCTCAGAATTATTGCCTTGTTGTCACGAGCGATCGTGGACACGAGCGTATATTCACCCAATTAATGGTTTGCAGGTGCAAATGTGAATTCCCGACACAGAAGTATGATTCTATTATATACAAGTGTTGTTGGAGATTTTTTCAAGTTGCCGATTCGAATTTTCCATCCTATTGAACCTCTAGCTCAAGTGGAATGGTCTTGAAAAATGAATGATTAAGTCCGTGAACAGTTCTTAGAATCATTTGTTGTGTGGTTCTCTTCACGCAATTTGTAGACATTGTGACCAATCGTTTAAGAGCAGCCTTAGTGAGTATTTGTTCAAGAGGAGTCGTTTTGTGTTTGATCCTTTTTATTTTTGGATTCTTGGGAACAGTTTTATTAGTCTGCGTGTCAGACGAAGTGATAGTTTGAGTGGCCATGGACTTTGAAAAATCCAAGACTTGCGACGATTCTACCTCTCCTGAATCGATGTCAACTTGCGACATAGTGGCTCGTTCAGATATAAAAACTCAACTGATTCAAAGAGGTTCCTTACATGGTGTCATGTATGTGAAATATTTGAGGAGTGGGGATAACATTCTTTGTTGAGTGGGGAGAACCATATGTGGTGAGCGTGGAAATAACCGTTATATCACACATGTGAAGAAAGAATATAATGCCGTATTTCCTAGAAATTACACAATAGACCAGGCGTTTCATATAAATCACGTAAGAAACCTACATCCCATGTGGAAAAATTGTCATGGCGCTAGCTGGGCCCAAACTAGGAGAAACTTGGCCCCAAATTGGGGATTTAGACAGGACCAAACGACAAATAAAACGCCTAAACCGGCCAGAGCCTAACTTACCGACCGACTTGGCCCCAACTTGGCTCTATTAATTTTTCTGGTCTCAGCCACATTAAAATGAAAAATTGTATTTAGAAATGTAAAAATGATTAAAAAATTTTTGAAGGTTCATTTAAAAGAAAAATTTCAAGTAGCTAAACATTTCAAGAAAAATCTTATTCCTGACCAGGATTACTCGTCGCCAGCCTCATCTTTTGACTGCCATCCCAATCTTGGGAATTAGTGAAGACCGTTCCGAAATGAGGTGAGACTTCACCCTCAGTGGACTTATATTTTCCACGAACAACTCCTGTAAAATGAAAAAATTGGAAATATTGAATTGAAGTTCAAGTTAAACTATAACAATATATTATCATTAATCACTGTAAGAATAATTTATTCTTATGAATGTGCAAATTATGTATTCTTTTATAAAAATACAACATCCAAATTTTTTTAAGGCTTGACTTCATTGAGTTATAAACATAAATTACTTATGATTTATTTACTTACTTTCGTTTTCGTTCTGGACTCTTGGAATATTGGAAAATGCTCGATGTCTCCGAACGCGACGAGTACTTTTCACGTTCGGCATTTTTGATTATTTGAATCTCACATTAATAATTGATACAGACGAAATCATAAAAACACTCGCCAATATAACCTCAAACCGGTAACCTACTTGTCACCTACTTGTGTTCAATAGGTTAAATATGGAGCCCAACTGAAAACAGATGCACAGCCAAGTTCATGGCGCTGCAATAAAGAGCTGTGAAACAGAGTTGGTTTAAACTAGATTCAAGATATTAACCCTGTTGCAGCCATGAAATAATTTTCGAAGTCATGGAAATTGTACAAAACATTATGTGATGTATGTAAATCACACACAAGAATTCGTATTTTCCAAGAAAATCACACAAAAGAACACGTGTATACAATAAATCACGGGGGGCGCTGTTATGCAAGTATGGCAGTCGGTCGCGTGTTGAATTGCTCGTCAAATTTTGGTTGCTTACGGGCTGAGTTCGTGCAGTGTGACCTATAAAGTGATTTAAAAATAACTAATTGTCACTAATGTTCACTTTTCTAGTGATTTGTGAGTGTTATAACCAGTACCGCTAACAATTTTAAGCAAAATTTGTTGTCCTTCAAACCGCCAAATTTCAAGGTGGTTGTGTCAGGTGAATACCGTGAATAGTGTGTTAGTGCTGCCATCTCTGTGCTAAGTTAATTACTCGATACAATGGCTCTCGAAATCTCAGAGGATAAATTTGAGAATAGAGGCAATGGATAGAGCGCTGAGAAGCAACAACGTGATGGTTTTCGGTATTCTTAACGAAGACGACGTGGACCTGGTGCAATCAATATGCAGTATTTTCAAGCAGCATCTTAATATTGAAATACGCTCTAACCAGGTCGAATCTGTTAGACGGATCGGAGGAAAAATCCGGGAGGTACCCCGTCCCCTTCTAACTCAGCTACCTTCCTTTCGCGATAAGAAAATGATCTTATCGCAGCTGAAAAAATTACGCGGTACTGGGATCAGCATTGCTGAGGACTATACCAAAAAAGTCCAAACGGAAAGGAAGGCTCTGCTTCCATACCTTGAAGAGGCTCGAAATTGTGATCTGAGAGCTTCCTTAATCTATAATACAATATACGTGGATGGCAAACAATTTGAGTCCAACGATTTGTCAGCGTCAGAATTTGTTATCCAGAATGCCAAATTATCAGGAAATAGGGCGGAACCAGTTGAAAGAGGGAAAATTGTGAAAGCAAGTGACATACAGGGAAAGGCGAAGCGCAAGGCCCCGGAATCCCCACTAGCCAATATCACAGAGCAGGCGAGACA
The DNA here is from genome assembly GCA_932178445.1 of Andricus quercusramuli. Lineage (NCBI taxonomy): Eukaryota > Metazoa > Arthropoda > Insecta > Hymenoptera > Cynipidae > Andricus > Andricus quercusramuli. The sequence goes on from CAKNXH010060951.1 coordinate 37,320, forward strand.
TCCTACGAAAGGGAATTTTCACAATCGTATATCATCGACCAGGGAGACGAAGAATAAAAACATAAATGGTTAAATAAGCGCAACACATCAGGACGAGTCGACAATACTACAAACTTTTTCTTCTGGAACTGTCATGGTTATGTAAGATTTTTAAAATCCTGCATTAATTATGATAAGTTCGATATCATAGGAATCGTCGAAATATGGCTCACTCAAATTCCCAAAAACTTGTACTCTGATAATAAATACAATCACTTCTTTTCTAACGCTTTAAAAGAAAAATCAAGAGGTAGAGCCAGTGGCGGCCTAGCCCTTTTTATGAATAATCTTTATTATAATAGTGAGGTCATAGACCAATCAGAGTATTGGATATTGGTTCGAATTCATAGCGCAAATAAAATTAATTTTATTGTAGGAATCTGCTATTTTAACCCGACGGTAGATAAAGAAGTAATCCTACAACTCTTCGAAGAAACCTTATGCGCTCTGTCAGAGAAATACAACAACGTTCCTATCACTATATATGGTGATTTCAACAGTAGGGTGGGGGTATTAAGCCAGGGTCCACCTGATATGTTTACTCACACAAATTTTTCAATGTACCGGGAAAGCCACGATCTTGCGCACAACGGGAGGGAGCTGGGATTGGTAGAACTGATGGAGTCGAATGAGTTTTATCTCTTAAATGGTAGATCGTGGAGCGACAATCCAGCCCACTTTACTTTTGTTAATGCAGGGGGTAAAAGTGTCAATGACTTGGTTTGGCGCAATGCTGAGGCATTAGGTATACTTAATGACTTGAAGGTGGATCAATCCACACGTACCTCGGATCACTTCCCCGTATTACTCTTCTCTTGTTGCTCGCCCACCTCAGATGGTCACTTAAGGGCGCTGAATGTAAACAAAAATAAAAGCTTGGCGCTTCTGAGACGGACAGACGAAAAACGAATGATATTTTCGAACGAATTATACTTATCTCACAGACTAGAATATAATTTTGAGAAATTAGACATAGATCATCTCAATTCAAACCTTACCGAAGCCATTATCGACAGCGCCAAAAAAGCAGATATGTGGTCAGTGAGAAAAAATGTTACTGAGAAATTTTACCGTGACAAACCTTGGTTTGACTCTGACTGTCACTCAAGCAACGCATATCTTTCTAATGCGTTGAATGAAGCCAGTAGGGCAAATTTCTCGAAAGAGGCTAAGTTGGTTTATGTCAAAGCTAAAAAATCGTACCAAGCACTGATAGTTTATAAAAAAGCAAGCTTTGAATCCAACATCCTGGTGAGCCTTGAGTGTGTCAACGATAGCAAAACATTTTGAGATACTGTTAACGGATTCAGAGGTTTAAAGATCAAATCTACAATCCTTACTACAGAAGCTTAAGAAAACTTCTTCCGTCTGACACTTCCTCTCAGACGTCTGCCACCGTCATTGCTTACAGATGTGCGACACCCATTATTGGATAGCAGAATTACAGCTAACGAAATCTTTGTTTCAATTAACAAAAGTAAGTTAAATAAGGCTCCAGGGCCGCATCAAATCTCAAATAATTTTTACAAAAACTTGCCGCCCAATTGGCTTCCTTATCTTGAAACACTTTTCAATAAAATACTTGAGAATGAATATATACCGCTGGATTGGACAAACTCTTTAACGCACATGATACATAAAAAACAAGACCCGGCCAATCCCAATAACTACAGACCTATTGCGGAAGCCCAAGCAGGTTTTCGTCGAGGTAGGGGCTGTATGGATAATATTTTCATCTTGGCATCTGTTTCACAAATTTACTTACACAAAAAGAATAGACATATCTATACCATTGTTGTGGATTTCTCAAGAGCTTTCCCATCGGTCAATGACGCTCACATCTGGTCAAAACTTTTCGATATTGGAATCAGCTCAAAAATAATTAGAATTATAAAAAGTCTATATGAGAGAGCCTCAACTTGCATTAAAGTTGGGAACGAGTTTTCAGAGGAATTGCCGGTCACTGAGGGAGTTCTACAGGGAGAGATTTTGAGCCCAATCATGTTTAACCTCTTAACCTCCGATATCGAGATTTTTTTTAGACAAAAAGGTCTTGTGGGACTCAGAATTATGGGTGACATGGACATTATTGTGCTGATTTACGCGGATGATTTAATTATTTTTGCAGAATCTGAAATAGACGCAATAAGAAAACTCAATGCTCTCCAGGAGTATTGTAATATAAACAAACTCACGGTTAATAAGAACAAAACTAAATACACTATATTCAAGAAAGGTCGGATCAGCGCAAAACTCCTAGGTCTGAAATATGATGGTATATCTTTGGAGTTTGTTTCGTATTTTGAATACTTGGGTACGATTTTCTCTAGAACAGGTGCTTTCAACTTAGCTGCACATGCAGCAGTTAGCAGAGCCAACTCAGCCTCGGCGTTCAATATTCTAACTAGAACGAAGTGCTCCTAGTGGTCTTCCGTTATTAAAATTCATGATTCTATTATAAAGAGTTCCTTATTGTATGCGGCTCACATTATCGGATTAAATTATCTAGATGTCTTCGAAAAACACAAGTCCGTTTTTTCAAAAATCTTCTGTGCCTACCCAGAAATACGCCTGACTTTGTTGTCAGATTGGAATTAGATCTACCATGTGTGTCATACCAAATATTAAAAATGGCGCTGAATTGGGCGGCGAAGATTTTCGATATGGAAGACTCGCGCTATCTGAAACTTTGTACGCTGAGACTAGTCGAAACCGCAAATAGCAAAAATTTTAAATATAACTGGCTAGGTCAACTTATTAGATGCTTGGAGGATGCAGGAATAAGTCACAATTTCATGGATCTCAATGGTCCCAATCTTTTCACTCAAATCGATACTATAGCTGATAGATACCGTGACTTTTTCCATTCACGGGATCTGTTACGATTGAAAAACAGCAACTTTAGTTATATATACAGTAAAATTTTACATAATGATGCGTTACCCAGCAATATCTGCTATTCAAAGCTCCTTTCCTATTTAACCGCATTTTCGCTCAAATAAGAATTCCTCAAGGTTCATCATTAAGCTGACCTCTAAAGCTGGAACCACTGTGATCGATCCACAACAGATTTGCCAGTTATGTAATCTAAGAGAAAACGAGGATCTTTTACACATCCTCGTCAAATGTCCGATCTACTCGCCCGTTAGAAATCATTACTTGCGCAACATTTCTATGATAAACGAGAACAATCTTCACCTATTATTGTCGAATATAAACCCTGGAATGCTTCGCTCGATATACAACTTTGTAAGTACATGTTTAAAAATCAGAGCTTTCTCTCTATTCGAATAATACACTGCCCGAACTCGGCCAGTATGACGTAACAACCTATTGTACATACGATATTATAACTTTCCATTCATTTTTATATTTATCTTAATTTTATCGATTTTTGTAATAGTGGCCTTCCCTTGCCACAGAATCTTGTATTCTCAGAGGCAATAAATATACATACATACATACTATAAATCACACATATTCTTATTTTTCAGGAATTTCACAAAAGATTTGTAACACCTGCAACCCATAAATCACAAATGAAAATATATTCTTCTAGAAAGTTCACGAAAGAATATGTGGCTTACACCTGCATTCATGAATCACACATGAGACTTTGTATGTTCTGAAAATTCCAATTTTTCGAGGAACATTACAAAAGAATATCTGGCTCACACCTGCATCTCTGAATCACACATGACATTCCGTATTTTCAAAAAATTCAACAAAAGAATGAGTGTTGCACACCTGCACTCATAAATCACACATGAGACTTCGTATGTTCTGAAAATTCCAATTTTCCAGGAATTTCATAAAAGGATATGTGTCTCACACCTGCATCCATAAATCACACATGGACCGAATCCATTTCGAATCAGGCAGATTCTACACTTAGAGTCGCAGAATCTTTCGGGACAAAATATGTTGTTTTCTAGAGGAAATTAGGCAATGCGTATTTTTGCGATTTGTGAAAAAGAATTTTTTTTCATGAAATCGAATTTTCGCATTTTTCTTGCAAACATTACCAGATACGAAAAAATGTGGAGACAATAATTGGCACAGTTAGAAAAGTTCTACAAAAAGTTTTTTTTTACACACTTATGATATCTTGTACCATTTCCGCAAAAAATAAAAAAATAAAATTTTCGTAAAGAAAAAAATTCTCTTTACTACAAAAAAAATTTAGCCCGCATAAAACTTATAGAATATCTTTTTCATTTAGATAAAAATTTGTAAACAATATTTATAAAAAAATTAAAAATGTGTTTCACAAAAATTGTCCATATGCTTCTAGTCCTTCAACTTGTTTTCCAAATTTGATATATAAATGAACAATAGAAATTCGAAAATGTCTTCGTTCATTGGTTTCTATCATTCTGTGATAGTTTACTATCTCTATGAAAATTTAGATTCACAATAATAGGTAAAATTCAAAGAACAAATTTGAATGCCAAACGACAAGATTGTCCGAATTTTGAGACTGTGCACAGAAAAGCAATTTATAATATAGTTAAGGGCATGTGAGACATTTTAAAATACGAATTACCGACCTTCCCATGTTATTTTTTCCGCCACATTAAAAAGAGGGAAATTGAAATATCGTGCTAATTTTTTTTTTAAATGATAGGTAATATTATGGGACAGGTCTGTCTGGTCAATTAAAGTTGCTATATTTTCGTTAAATATATATTTTTAATATTTGTAATGTTCACCTAGAAGCTCTTATATTTAAAATTATTTGAATATGGCGGCTGATCACATCGTATTTTCTTTTGTCAATTACAAGTGTCTGGTGCATTTTCTCTTCACCGAAAAAGAAGAAATTAGCAATGCAGTATGTATAGATTATATAAAAATTAGCAAAATATTATTTATGATTGAAATGCAATCATTAAAACGTAGTGCAGGAGCGAGGTGATGGATAGCAGAAGTGTTTGTCTCTTAGCGCGAAAAGCATTTCAAAATATAGAGGGCTCTGTATTTGGAAAATGCTGACAGCGCCACGTTGCACTTGCGGTTGTTGGCAAAAGCTTAGTGACCAGCCTCTAGAGACAGCGTCGGTAACGGCGAAATAGTTCAAAGATCTCAGTAATTTCTGACATGGCTATTAGAAAATAATTAAATTATTTGTGTTGATAAATATTAAATTGTTCGCAGTTGTTAAATTTATATAGTAAAATTGCATGATACTTAAAAATTGAAGTAGATCAATTCATTATGAAGTTGTCGGCCAGGCTGGTTTGAAAAGAAATATTTGTATTAAAAATAATTGAAACTATTTTTTATACATGATCATATTGAAATGTTTAAAATAAATTTTGAAAAGCCATTTCAGACATGATAAAACTTTGTGGGATTTAATTTTATAAGGAAATTAATTTAAATAAAAAAATTGCTCGTTATGGACATTAGCCATAATATGATCAAATTTTATATGATATGTCTAAAACTTTGGTTTCTCAAATTCATGTACTTTTTTATTATTTTTTTTTAATGAGACAGAGAAGAGAAATTCTTTTTTGACAATTAAAGAAATTTCAAATGTAAAGCATTAAAATTACAGAATTTTTGATTGTAAAATATGATAAACCAGCGTTATCATTTTCAATGCTCTAAATAGGCGTTTTCAAAATTATATGATTTTCAGAAAAATTTTTGAATTCTTTCCAAGTTTTAAATTATTCAAAAAATGTTGTCAAAACTTCTACATATCTGTCAGAACAAATCGAATATCTTTCCTAAAAATGTATTCAAGATCCTGTGAAATCACGAAAATTGCATTAAAATCTTCCACATTCTTCATTGCCAA
>CAKNXH010060954.1:0-15205 GCA_932178445.1 Andricus quercusramuli
AGGCGTACGTTGTATTGATGAGTACATTGTATTGGTAATTCACATATGAGCACGTCAGAGCAAAAGGAAGACTCCTCAGGGTGACGTCCCATAGCAGCGTCAAACTTGGCGCAAAACGCAAAACCGTAAATCACCAGACACTACAGCCAATGACTGTGTTTCTGTGGATTACTAGGAGAATATCATTGGCTGAAATATTTAGTGATTTGACGTTTTGCGTTTTGCGCCAAGATAGACGCTGCCATGGGACACGACCCTCAGAGTCGTGAGGAAAAATGAGACAAGTACCTTTAGAAAGAGAAACTCATACGCAGAATGCCTGAATAGCAAGACAGTGCAACGATAATTGTCTCGTTTTTCCTCACAAGTCTGCGGAGTCTACCTTTTGCTCTGAGGTGCTCATGCTCATGTATAGATACATATAGGCAGGGTGCCTAACAAAATCCTTAACTCTAAAATATTGAAGTCTTCTCTTGATTTTTATCTTTTTCAATGCAATATGAACCTTTTCTAAATTGTGCTCTGACATGAGTACTCTACTGAAATATTTTTAGATAAAATTTATTACTAAAATGAAAAGTTGAGAATGACTGGCACTTTAAGTGATAAATTTTTAGGAATCACCCACCACTATTTTTTTGAACGTGAACAAATTCCTGAACTTGGTTTTCAGGCCACTTCAAAATAGTAAACAAAATGCAAAATTAGCACAATTAAATCTGTAAAGCTTCTGTAAAAGAATTGAAAAAGGTTAGACGAAAGACTTTTTTGCTTATTTGAAATGATTGTTCCATTAACTAAATCTCAAAAAATCTAATAGTTTTGTTCATATTTCAAAAAATTCTAATTTGGTCAAAAATTATTGTTTCCTTAATGTTTTTAGTAGTCTCTTCTCAGAATAATGAAAATGACTCATCTGAATTAGTTGATATAATTATGTAATGGATGCAGTGTTGTCCTCTTTTTGGATTTCAACATCATAATCGCCAACAGCGCGAATAATTTTATGGGCTCCTTTATAATGATCTTGTAATTGTTTGGTCCTGTTGTCGACTAACAGGTAGATATACTGCTCTTCCTTAACATTCATTTAGTTGACCACATGATTATATTAACTTTCATACCTTTTTGCAGCTACCAAGCGGAACTCGACCATTGATTCTGTAGAGACTTGTCGATTTGAAATAACATCCACAAGTTTAGCGAAGGTCAGCGAGGCCTTTAACTCAATGAATTTGGAAGCAAATATTAATTTCCTACCAAATACTTCATAAATAGTAACACCGATTGATTCATGGACATACGTAATAAAGGAGAACATCACATAGGGCAACCGCAAGTTCCAATTTCATTTCTCACATACTCTATGAAAGTATAGTGACTTTTCTTCGCACCTAATAAGGGTCCTTAATGTAACTCCTAATTGTTTACCTACGTGGTATCATTAATGATTTTGACTACTCGAATTCTTATCAAGTCATATTTAACTATGTTACATCACTCTTTATGTGCGCATTCTTCAATTTATTTGAGAATTACTTTTTAATTTCAACCACTATTCCAACTCTTTAGATCTGGAATCACAAGGACAGTTTCAAGCTTTGGTTATAAGTTCATGGTTTTAGTTTTTTCAAATTTCAATCCCTGAATTTTAAAGTATTTTTCTACGATGAATTCTTTACATATGAAGCTGTCCTTCGATCCAGTATCTATTCTTGCAATTAACTCAATACTATTCATTCTCAAGAATGAGTTGTTCTTACTTAATTATCACTACGGGAAAGAAGCTCCTAGAAGCTAAAAGAAGAATTATCTGACACTTTGAACAGTCAATATCAATTTATATTCTTGAATGGGTCAATTAAACCCATTAGAATGAGGTAATGTTCTACAAAATTGGGAACTCGTTTGGATGATCTCCCGAATTAGAACGGGTTGAAAGTCCAAAAAAACTTTGCATTCCGTTAAACACATTCGCAAATTCAATAATTGCTTCACCGTCGTTCATTTGCTTTTAATTGAGCCTGTTCAACCACTAAAGTCCAATTACGAAACAGGATTCAGCGTTAGGAGGACATTAAAGCTAGCCCTTACCACCCTGTTTTGAAAAATTATAATTGAGGAAACCCTGGGAATTAGGATCTGGTTATTATTCCCATCAGTGTAAGTGACAATGCTTTTCAAGATACGCAAGTTTCGAAACCTAAAGTAATTCGCAGCAAAAAAATCTCGCGAAATGAAATTTTCCTGTGATCTGATTTCTACGAAAGCCAAAGATTATTTAAAATTTAAAGTCACTCTGTTCTCTTTCAAATCTCAAGTTCGTCAGTATTATGAAAGATCTCTATCGCTGACGCGAGCCTGTTCATCCCCTCTTCTTAAATGGTTGCACACACAATTATTGATTATTCTTTCGATTTGCAGTGGTTTCACGTAACCTTTTTTGTAATCCAAACTGACTGATTTCAGAAGAGTTGCGGATTGAATAAGGGTGGGAAAAATGGTAAGCATTTCAATCCTATCTTTCACTAGATTTCAAACAAATTATTCATGATGATATGAAGTTTATTAATTCATCAAGTAAAGTGAGAAGCAGTGTGAAATTGAATATGAATATTGAAGGTGCTTTCATCAGTGGCCTCTTAATTGTTATCCCAGGATTGTTACCTGAATTTGAAGTGATCTTCTGCTCACAAGGAGACCTCGAGGTACGCTTTTTTTCGAATTGATACTCTTCTCAATGAAAGGTATGTACCAGAGGTTTTCTGAGAAAAATCATGAAGACGCGATTTCGTCGCGTAAGTTCATAACATATTTTTTAACTGCTGCTTTTTCTTCCATCTTCAACACAATCTTTCTTTCCTTTCCCGAACTGTGTTCGGATTGCAAAGCATAAATTAACTCATTGTAAACACTCCTAAAGCGTTGACTGTAAATTCGTATATTTTCGAATCCTTGTCTCACGTCTTGGTGTCCATCGATTTTACGTTTCCCACGAGCAAAGGAATCTACAGTACACTCAGATATAAACTATATATAGAACCCCGCACGGCGAATCGATATCCGCCTGGTCAAAATAAAGCTGATGGCAACTACTCACAGCAAGGAACTTGTTTAATTATATGATTATTCAAGTTCACAGTCCGATGCTTGTTTTTCACTTTGAGGAATTAGGAATCTATCTGTCTCATGTCACAAATACTCTACTATTCTCCATGAGTGAGATAGCTTGTGAAAAGTAAGAACGAACAATTGATCACTGTAATCTGTAATAAACGGTAATTTAATTAATCGCGACTTTGAGTGTCTTTTACGAGGTGTAACACGTGTACACTCGTTCATCATTAGCAAGTAACTGGTGCAACAAGAAGTCGCGAAACCGCAGTAGAAAATGAATGAGCCAGTTGGCTGGTAGAAGAAAAGAACTCACACAGAATTACATATACTTCATTCAGCGTTTCTTAACTTACTTGAGCTATGCTCTCTAAATATAACAATCTTCACTTAAATTGAGAACATTCTTAATACTTAATACATGCTAAAACTACATTACTATTCTCCCATATATTTGAAATATTTGGAAATTCCTCTTTTGAAACAGTAAACTGTCTCTTCATCAACTATGTCTTTGGGTAAACTGTTCCCCAAAGTCGTAGCCCATATGTACAATAAATTACTTCTGAAAAGTTACAGCTCTGCTCTGTTGAACTCAAAACCTTTCTGGCTGTCTAACTTCCCGATTATGAACAGTAACTCATTCAACAAGTTTATCATAAAGATATTGCGGACGCTGTATTTGTAATATCGCATTCATGAGATATCCAACAAAGATGTTCTCCTAGTGCCGAGAGGGAGAGAGACTAGCGCTTGATTAGCTCGTCCAGATCAGCGTTTGACCATGCAAAAATGTTTCACTTCTACTCAGCACCATAATAGATCGTCTTGACAGCGCTACCTTGGCGATTAGGACTGTCTATCCAGACCCCGAATAGTTCCCTGATAATTTTCTACACGGGCTAACTCATTAAGATATGTTTCGAATTTTTTCCCTAGATGGTAGATACTTACAAAAATATAAAAAAATGCTGATTCATCATATTTCAATCAACGTTAGTAATATTAATAAAAATATGACTGTTATGACCCTAGGGTAGAATCTAGAGGGAAAATTCCAAAAATATCTACATAATTCGACAAATTACTATTGTAATGGTTTACAGGGTCGCTACTGATTAAAAACTTCGAAATCAGATCTAATATATAATTTTATTGAAGATAGAGACAACTCTAAAATATGAGACTGAGCAAAAGAACTGGCCCAGATAGCACAACAAATTCTGTGAAGATTTCCTGAAACTTGCATTGCAAGGTGGGAATATTGCATTGAAAGGTTAGGGCAAGGTTCGGTAAATCAAGAACATGTTTCGGGACAGTTTGAAGATTCATTTAGCTTGATTCGATGCGCAGTAGTTTTCTGTGGGACCTAAGGCTGCGCAGTAGTTTTTTAACCCCCTTAGTTTATCACCAGACACATGTATTATGGTAATTTCCTATATTCTTCAAAAAATGAAAAACCAAAAAATAATTGAAATTTTTATTTATTTGTTGGTTTTTCTTTTTTTTATGAATATGGGAAATTATCATGATACAATATGTATTATTATGCAATAATAACATTATACAATATAAATAATCATGTGTCTGGTGGTATACTAGGAGCGTCAAAAAAACTACCGCACAGCCACAGGTCCAACATAAAACTACTGCTCACCGAATTAGGCTAAATAAATCTTCCAAACTTGTCCTGAAATTTGACATGCAATATTCCCACACAAGCGGACATTTTCTTGTTTGACCGAACCTTGCTCTAAGCTTTCAATGCAATATCCCAACGTTACATTGCAGTTTATATATAGCAATACATCTAGAATCTTCCATCTATGGAAAGTACCAGAAAGTACATACGCATACATTGTATTGAGTATCATAGGTACTTATTTTTTTTACTCCGAAAAATCCTAATTTCTAAGAAATGTAATATTTTACTTTATATATAACTACTATTTAGGTTTAATTACAATAAATGTAAACGTTATTTAACTGAAAAAGCAATAAATAAAAGTAAAAAATGAATGCTGTCCTTAAATCTCGTAAATTCTCGCACTCTTGGTAACATTCGGTAACTTACTCTGTTCCCTTCCAAACTTATGTTACCGAGACTTTTCTAACTAGTTTTTTCCATTACATGATTATTAATTTGTTTTTCTTTTTTACCATTGTGAATGATTTAATTCATAAAAACAAATCAATTTGAAAAGTGAGGTTAAGTGCACGTACAATGGGGGAGTTTACCACTCAATAGAGTGCGCGATCTGTTCGGGTCCGAGTTCTGAGAAAATTTAAATTTGATAAATGAAGAATAGCCTTTTCTGTACAAATTATTAATAAAAATTTTCATAGCTCATTTGTAGAATAAAGCGGAAGAGTAGGTCGTTCAGCTGAAAGAGAAACAATTTAATATTTTAAGCACTGGTCAATTTTTCTTGCGTAGTTCTGAATTTTACAAACGTAACTTTAAAATAAAATAAAATATTTAACAGACGTTAAATTTTCTGTTGAAAAAATTATATTTCAATCAAAAAACGCGAAATTTTTAATAGAACAGTTGAACCAACAAAAAATTGAATCTTTGATATTTCAACCAAAAAAAGATTTTTAATATTTTGATATTAAATAAAAAAGAGTTGAATTTATACAAAGAAGACGAACTTCAAATGAAAGACTTAATTTTCAAGTTCAAAAATTACTTTTTGATAAACAAAAATTTTCCAATAAAATAGTTCAACCAAAAAATTAATTTTTAACAAAAAAAAATAGTTTTGACAAAGTAGCTAAATTTGAAACCAAAGGAATGAATTTTCAAGAAAAATAAATGAATTTACAAAAAAGAAGAATAGTTTTCTAAAAAAAAGTCAATTTTCAAACACATAGTTGAAGCTTCAACTGGAAAGATCAATTTTCAAGAAAAGAAAAACGAATTTTCATGAATTAGTTAAATTTCTAACCGAAAACTGATTTTTAAACTAAAAAGTTTAATTGTTAAGCATCAAGATCAATTTTTGTCCAAAAGAGACCAATTTTCCATAAAATACATGAAATTTCATCCAAACAGTTGAATTCAACCAAAAGAAAGAAGACGATTAAAAAAAAATTTCTTCTCAAAGCCAAAACCAGAAATAGGAGGTTTGGACAAAATACTTACATTTTCAACCTAAACTGATACATTTTCAACTCAAATATTAATTTTTAAGAAGATAAAATATTTTCAACAAAGTAGTTAAATTTTAACCAAAGAAATGAATTATTAGCCAAAATAAGTGAATATTAAAGAAAGAAGTATAATTTTCTAAAAAAAAGTCAATTTTAAGAAATGGAAAACTAATTTTTATAATGTTCAGCAGCAAAGTGCTCTGCATCCACTCGTCGAATTCAGTAAGTCTAGTGTATAATGCATGATCCAATAATACACCCAAGATCTAACCATGCATATGTAAAAAAATTGCAGCCAATCAGCAACGATACCAGCTAAACCATCATATTCGATGGTAACCCAGATGGCCGTGGAGCTGCGCGAGTTGGGCCAAAATGGAACGTTTTTCAGCTAGACCTTTTGTGGATTGGATCATGGTCTATTAATCTGTGACTTCTCCTTAGACAAGGTCCATCACTGCTCCTGGATAGGTTATACGTTCCATATTCCTTTAAGAGCGGAAGCCTAGGCGCCGCCATGATACTTAGCGAGCATTAAAACGTTTCAAGCATACTTTCGTTAAGATGTACAATATCATAATAAATTTTAATGTAAAATTAAATGAAAAAGATGTTAGAGGTGCTGAATTACTACTTGTTGACCGGTATGTAGAATGCAGGTTATGTTAACATCGTGTATAGTCGTGTATCGTCGTGAATTGTATCCATTCGTCACGACCGGAAAAGTAGTATGAGTTTCTTGTTTCCACAAGAACAATTGTATTCGCTATTATTGTACTTACGTTGTCGTGTTCGATGGAAATTGAAAAGACAAACACGTTTATTTTCTATTGCACTGTCGTTGCAAGCACTAACACTACAGTTATGTTCCATTTTTATTGAAACGCGTTACTATGAAACTTGTATGTATATTTATTATACTCTCTACCTTTTACGGATTCAAGAGTCTTCAAAAAACCATTACAAAGCTTCTCCTCACAACTCACAGTCACAAAAACTCTCTTTACCCTAACTGTCATACTGTCCAATTACAAGTTCCTAAACTCAGCTTATTGTCTCTACCTCCTTTCCATTTCTTCGCTCTTTACCTCTCACCTCCTAATCTGTCCAAAAACAAACATTTTTCCATCCTTCCCGCACTTCACTCCCAGGTGTACATCACATCTTATCCCATACTTCGCTCCATTCCCATTCCACACATACTCTCACCATAACCACCAACCACCTTGCTCTGCTTTTTACTTAAACTTTTCCACCATTCTCTGCTTCTTCCTTCTCTTCTTTTCCTAGTGGTCCTCTTCTTTCTTCTCTAGCCGAATCACCTCCATTCTGCCTTCTTTCTCGTTCAATTTCCATATTGTCTCCCCTATTTTCGCTTTCATATATTTTAGCTGCACCTCGGCGCCTGCCCGTTCCAGCCTCTCCTTCTCTCTTCGAAGCCAATCTCCCACCAACTCCACTCTCTCTGTCCAATATTCCTCAATCCACATACCAGAGTTCTTGAGTTTACCCCTAGCTTCCAGTAGCTCCGTTTTGTTCTCCATCGACTTTAGCTTGAGCATTACTCCCCCATCAATCTTCCATGACTGCTCAACTCTCGTCACCCTCTGTGTCCATGCCGCCAGGCTCCCCACTACGCTCACTATCTCGCATTCGTCTCCGCTGATCCCCAGCACCTTCAAGTTTCTCCTTCTCGTCGCTCTGTCCTCCTTCTCCACGACCCACTCTTCCTTCGTCAAAGCCCTTGGCGATTTCTTCCAGGTGCTCTCATTTTCCTCCGTCTGGCAACACGCATCTTTAACCTTTGTCTCACTTCCCCTTGTAGACTGCTCTCCCTCTTTCCTTGGCTCCGCTAAGTTCTTCTTCTACATAACTCCTTCGATCTTCTCATTGAGTTCCTGGATGCTTATACGCATCTTCACCATCTCCTCCAGTAAAATATAGGGATATATTCTTGTTCTCGAGGTTCTCTCGTTCCCTCTCTTTCTCCCATTCCACTTTTATCACCTCCCACCAAGCCTCCATCTTCCTTTTCTCTCCGTCACCACTCATCTCGCTGTTCGGCTGTTGCTAACACTGTCTCTCTGCACACTTTCTCACTCTTTCTTCCCGCTGCGACTTCTCTTTCCCTCTCTCTTCTTCTCCACCGCTGCAAACACCACTGTTGTCAAACTACCTTCTCGTCACAGCTGACGCTCTCTCCACGCAAGCCCTCAGCGCCTCTTCTCCTTGTTCTTCCGGTTCGACGCCTAACCTCCAAACTGACACGTGCTAATTTTCACTTTACTCCTTACACCTTCACCATGGATTCCACATCTACACATTCACTTCCACCTTTTTCCTACCACTTCATCTCCTCTTTCTTTACTTCACTAGTACTCTACTACTCTCATTACCGTCTTTATCGTGCCAAAATGCCTCACCGATCTCACGCACGTCCACTCGTCTCCATACCCGAACCGCAACGTTACGATGAAACTTGTATACAAAACATTTTTAACTGTCAGAGAAGACGTATTGTACAAAGTAAACTTACCGTGGATATATATGCGAGCTTCTTCCCCGAAGCGGCAGAGTGCGCTAGTATCCAGTGTATGTAACGAGTGGAACTCAATTCACGCGCAAAAAAGTTCAAAAATTTAAAATCTGATTTGAAATACTAAATTGAAAGTTTGAAATTGATATTAAATCTTTATCAATGACGAGTGCGTTCCCGCAATTAAGGATTTGTAAATATATCTCCAGCGATTGAATATCCTGCTGAAAATCTTCTTAAATTGAAATAAATTGCTGAATTTAAAGGTTATTTTGGAATAATGAAACGTCTAATTTTCAGAGTGAATTAACAAGCAAAGATTTTATTGATCTGGTATTTTGAAATATAACTTCACAAAAATGTGAATTTAAAATAACGAACGAGCTGCGGCTGTGTACCAGATTCATCTGATCCTTATTTCGTCGTCGGGAGCATCGATGCCGTCGCAGCAGTCCTCAGCTTCCCCCACATTTCCATACATGTTTTCATTAGACATTGGCCCTAATCCCTACTCTTAAATGTTACATTTCTCCTTACATATTCCACTCCCTACCCCTAGCCTCTTGAACCCAACGATGGATTGCGTAATAACTAACCGTCTGTTCTCATGAAAAGCCATATCGAGCACGATAAAGTCCAGACGTGACTATTTTATAAACAATTCTGTCATCGAGTGTCGGGAGGTCCTATCATAACTCAACATTTCCGAGACACTCTTTAAATCGTTTTATTATATTGCCCAACTGGCGACTCTATGTCGACGGTTTGAAAATGAGATCTAAATTATACATCCTGCTGTCAAAGTTATTGCCTCTTTCGTAAAATGGGTATAATGCTAATGTTTAATCTCAAATATACATTCGTTCACATTAATCATACTATTCTCGACATTTTGATAGAAATAAATCTTCATCGGTAAAGATCCTTTTTCATGCCGACTTGCCCGACTGTTACTTACCAATCTTTCTCTCGAAATATATTTCATTTCTCAATTGAAATGTATTCGATTTCAGTTATTTCAAATCATAAAACCAGCCATACCACGCTGAAAAAACCAGTTCTCGTAAGATCACTGAAGTTAAGCAGTGATGGGCTCGGTTAGTACTTGGATGTTAGGCCATTCGGGAATAATTCTACTGCGTGCTGTTGGCTAGTCATGGGTGTGGTGTGCCCATATTTTTAGATATTTACTACAAGAAACTATCCACCTAGAAACACTACCCGCATCGGGTAGTGTCACGCCTACCCCGAAAGCGAAATGGCTTAATAGCATACATACATACATACATAAAACCGCGCATTTTATGTCACCGATGGTGCTGTTCGCAGCGGCCTGAATGCGAATTATATCCGTTCATTACATGTACGGTCACCTTTGACTCTCTTTAATACTCTCTGTCTTTGCAATATCATTTTCCCTTGGTATTGATTTCCCAGGTCGCTGGCAAATCGGAGATTGCGCAGACGCACTGAAGTGAACTTTGGACAGCGTTCGATGGAGGCATGTGGTGGAACAGAAATTCTTTTGCCGGTTGAAATCCGTCGCGGATTACGGTATTTGCCTCCCCTAGGCTAACAGAAATTAACTCTTAACGGAAATCCCTCTTCGGTCATCGTTTTCACCAATCAAAAGCTGAAATCATCTTCTCTGGCCTAGTAATCACACTAGTGACACTCGGATAGGGGAATCATTTTGAAGGTATTTCCTTTGCAGTTATTGATTATTATGATATATACTTTCATTTGTACGTACACATGAGGAATTCTATTTCATACGAACACACTGACTTCAAACAGCGTTTTTTACAATTAGGTGTACAGAATATTCTTCAATAAAATTTGATTGATTCGAAACCAAAAAAGTCTGCAACTAACAAATTCAAAAAACAATTCAACAATCTTAAAGAGGGTGGTAAACGTCTCTCCAAAATATATTTTCTTTCGATAGTTTTCGAAAATTGAAATTAAAATTTCGAATATGACAAAACACATCTCTGGCGACAAAATCGTATGGAAATTCTTTCCGAACTAATCCGATTCATTCTGGAAACGGTATCCGAACCAATCCGAGTCAATTCGAACCAACCCGAAAAAATTTCTACATTTCCTTTGACACAAATCTTTTCAAAGTTGATCCGACTCAATCCGGTTCAATCCGAACTCCAAAACGAATCAATCCGAACCAAAGTTTCAATCCAAATGAATGCAAATCAATCCGAACTCGGATTTATATACACTAAATTTTCAAACCGAATGAATCCGAGTTCGGATTGAATTGGATTCAATCGGATTGAAAATATTTTTAGGTCAATCCGAGTTCGGATTCATTCGGATTGAAAATTTGGTTAGGATTTATTCGGATTGGAAGTTCCGATTAATTTTTGACCGATTTGGCTCGAACGAATTGTAAACATTTTTTCGGGTTGGTTCAAATTAAGTCGGATTGGTTCGGATACAGATTCCGGAATGATTCGGGTGATTTCGGAATGGTTCAGAAGGAATTCCTATCCGATACTTTCGCCAGGGATATCAGATTTTAAGAATATTCATATTAAAAGAAAGAATAAAATTTCTGGTTCATAGTCCTGAATGAATATAATAGGACTGAATCCATTTCAAATCAGACAGCTTCTACGCTTGAAGTTGCAGAATCACTTAGGGACGAAATATGTTGTTCTTAGGTGAAATTAAGAGATATGTATTTTTTCAATATGTGAAATAAAATTTGCTATGAAGGTATGCGTATTTAAATGTTGTGTATTGCTTTTCAAAAAAAAAAAACCTGATTAAACCTATATAACTTCTGACCTAATTGGAATATTATCGTTTATTTTGCGATTTTGGTCAAGTTTGTCTTCTTTTGAAATCCGCCAGAAAATTAGGAAAAGGTTCAAAATTAAAAAACTGGTGGCGGTTTTTCTGAAAAAACTAAAAGTTAACTTTCTGAAAAAACTCATACTTATATCTTCTGCTAATTCTTTGTTGAATTTGAACTTTCATAAGGAAGATATCTTTTATGTTTTATGCGGGCTGAAATAACTTTTGTGGCCAGGACATTTAATTTTTCTCACGAACAAGGATAAAGTGAAAATTTTAAGCATTCTTTTAATAGGCATTGCGTCATCATCTGAGGATACGTGTGTTGAGATATTTGGAATTTCAAAATATTCCAAATCCGTCAGTAAAAACTTTTATTATATTATTTATTAATTTTCAGAAATTGGGGAAAAGGGCTCATCTAAAAATGAGACAATTCCTAGGCATTGGCGTCTTGCTAGTGCTCTGGAGACCCACAGTGACCTTGTAACCAGCTGACAGTAGTTGCAGTGCCACTGCCAGTAATTCAACAAATTCGCATAAATCATTCCATCTACATGGATGGCTTATTCAAGGATGAGAAGCATCTTGACATTCTTCCTAGCCTGAGGTAGGTCAGGGCACTGCACTAACATATTTTACTTGAAATTTGATAACCTAAGGGAGTTGGAAGCAGGCTCTATCCCTGGTGAATGTTTTGGATAGGAATTCGTTCCGAAATCTGTATCCGAACCCTCCCGAATCAATACGAATTCGGATTGATATATACTGAATTTTCAATCCGAATGAATCCAAGTTCGGATTAAATTGGATTCATTCGGATTGAAAATCGGTTTAGGTCAATCTGATTTCGGATTCATTCGCATTGTAAAATTTGTATCGTATTGGAACTTCGTATTGAACCAAATTGTGTCGGATTAATTTTTAACCGACTTTGATCGAATGAAAATGAGAACTTTTTTTGGATTGGTTCAGATAGATTCGGATTGATTGGATATAGATTTCGGAATTATTCGGATTCTTCCGGAATGATTCGGAATGAATTCCTATCCGAAACTTTCGCCAGGGCAAACTCAAAATTGTTATGAATTAAGTATGTATCCGCGTTAAACAATTGGCCAATTTCAAAACTGTTTATGTAAAAAGATTTTTTTTCGAGTGGTCGGGTTAGAATAAAAAAAATCGATTTACTCAAAATTTATTGAAATTAGCCAAATTTTCACTCCGAATGCAGACTTCTTCCAAAACAGGAGTAGACCCCAAGTATCTAAAAAAGATCTAATTCTATTATCTATGGAGTTAAATGAGGGAATTCAATTTTGAGGTTAGGGTTCAATTTTGAGAGAAAGGCAACGATTTGAAATCGTTGCTTCTTCCCATATCATACATACTATTTTTCGTGTCAAAAAACAGCTGATTTAAAACAAAAATGTTGAATTTTCAACAAATTAGTTGAATCCTCAACTTTTCAAATTCATCTTTTTGGTGAAAAAATTATTTCTATGATCCGGCCATGACCGGCTGATTGCAAGCGTACGCTACAGCATAACCATAGAGTAGCCCTTAGGTAATCTTACAGTAATCTCGAATTATAATGAATGAGAGAAACAAAATAAATATAAAAATCGTTGCAATTACAATTGTACGTTAAAATTTACGTTAGGAAGTAATGCCGTAAATGCAATAAGAAGTTTATTTTTTACCGTTAGAAATTGAAAAAACATAGCGGCTGTCATTGAAGTCAGCTAAAGGCGACTTCAAGCGCATATGTGTAGATCTGAGCCACTATATTTTTTTAATTTCTAACGCTAAAAAATAAACTTATTGCAATTACGGTATTACCTTCTAACGTAAATTTTAACGTACCATTATAATTGCAACAATTTAGATATTTATTTTGTTTCTTTTATTAATTATAATTCGTGATCACTTCAAGATTACTTTAGGGTTACTTTATGGTTACGCTGTAGCGTAACGCTAGCGTTCAGACGGTCCGCCAGGGATAACTTATAGATTACAGAATCATAGTTTGAATAAGCATTGAAGTTCATTTTTGATATTTTTTGAAATATTAGGTTAGAATACTATAAATTTTGCTTACAAATCAATTTTTCAATTCGGACGAACTCTTAAATCCGGACTACACAAAGTTTGTCATTAAAGTTTCATTTTTATTCAATGAACCAAATTTATATTGTGTATGTATATTTGTTTCCTTATTTTAGAAATCTTAGTAAAATGGGAGGGGGGGTGGAGGGAATGGAAATTCTTACGCCTAATAAGAGTTTTGTGAAAGTAGTAAAATAATGTAAGAGGTTAGGGAGAAGTGAAAAAAATAATTGTTCGAAATATATTTTTGAGGTATATGTAAATGGTTATGGAGCTATCCTATTAAAATAACACGTGATTAAAAAAAAACTGGTTATATTTAATATAAAAAGATTATAAAATACGGGAGAAGTTACTATTTTCATGATTTAGATGATTTTGACTTCAGCGTTTCTCGCTGTGGTCCTCGCCATATGGAGAAGGCTTTGGGATTACGCGCAGGGTCACAAGAGGACGTAACGGGATCACCCACGCGTCAGGGGCTCTTTCTGTCTCAACCCAGGAAATAATAATAATAATAATTAAAATCAACGTTGATACATCGATTCTTAAGTATACTAAAATCTTCGTAAGTATAAAATTAATAATTTTAGCCTCATTATTAAAAGTTTGAATAATTATGATTTTTAAACTGATTTTTTAAATTGTTATACCGTACAGGATCGCCAGGACTCAATGATTCCAAATACTTCAAAATTAGTATTATTCAATATCACACTAAGTACAATTAAGAGGACTTTACAGTAAGGGACTTGGTCGAAAAACTAGCGAAGAACTGACTAGCTGACCCTAATGGATGGATTATATATGGCAGTACGTTGTAATGCGTTGCAGGATCGCCAGGAATTAATTAATAATTCCGGATATTTCACTTTCCTTTTATTTATGTCTTCTTACACTGATTACACTGATTACAAGGAGAACTGGAGAACTTCACTCTATGATACCGGGGTGGAGAACAGAGGAGCCGACACAAATTAGTAGGTTTATACGTGGTTTATACTTCGAGAACCTTCTATCTATAGAAAGTACCAGAAAGTACATGCGCAATTACAGGCGTACGTTGTATTGATGAGTACATTGTATTGGTAATTCACATATGAGCACGTCAGAGCAAAAGGAAGACTCCTCAGGGTGACGTCCCATAGCAGCGTCAAACTTGGCGCAAAACGCAAAACCGTAAATCACCAGACACTACAGCCAATGACTGTGTTTCTGTGGATTACTAGGAGAATATCATTGGCTGAAATATTTAGTGATTTGACGTTTTGCGTTTTGCGCCAAGATAGACGCTGCCATGGGACACGACCCTCAGAGTCGTGAGGAAAAATGAGACAAGTACCTTTAGAAAGAGAAACTCATACGCAGAATGCCTGAATAGCAAGACAGTGCAACGATAATTGTCTCGTTTTTCCTCACAAGTCTGCGGAGTCTACCTTTTGCTCTGAGGTGCTCATGCTCATGTATAGATAC
>CAKNXH010060955.1:0-12432 GCA_932178445.1 Andricus quercusramuli
CCATAGAATTAGAATCGCTAAATTTATATCTTTACTGCCGTTTTCCTCAGTTTTGTAGTTTGTACAGTTAAGCCTTTATTACGGTGCAAGAACCTTCTAGAGAGAGAGTTTTAAAACCAAGGTCCTTCGAATTTTGTCCGACCCAGGTATTTGAGACTGTCGCCAGGACCCCCAGCGAACGCGAAACTGCAAGTCCACGTGGAGTAAATGCGCACGCAATCTGTACGCCTCTTGGGGTCTGACAGCCCCCGTAACTCGAATCCCATTGGCTAAGAAAATCGAAGGTGGGAAAGTTGGGGTTGCGTAAGCGAGCGCTTTTCCGCCAGTCTCAGAAAATTGCAGCAGATTGATTTGTACCTCGCTACCGAGCAGAGATCGATATTTTGTATTTGTCATCGTTACCCCTTTTACTTATGTTTGAATAAACAGTGTTCTTGGTGAATTTAAATTTGTTGTATTCAAATTTACCGACCTTTCCCGCCTAAAATAATCCAGATATGTTACAGTTCACCACCACTCCCGCTCTCTAGGAGAAAGAGTAGGGAACTCGGAACATGTGTTCCCGGAGGAAATTTCCCCGAGTTGGGCATGCCTGCTCTATTCCATATCGCTATTCTAATAATAATATTATACAGGCTCAAAAGAACATTCCTAGTACATTTAAAACCCCGTTTCAGCTGCCTTCAACAAAAGCAGCAAAAATAGTTAAAAATTAAAGATAGTTAGATCCGAAACTCTCAGAAGACTCTAGTCGATATTCTCATCACTAAAATAATATAATACACCCCAGAAAAACACCCCTAATATATTTAACGAACCTCATCTTAATTGAGTTCGAGTAAAGCAGCCAAAAACATTTCAAATTGAAACTTGTCATGTAAGACACCTTCCCAAGACTCTCGTAGATATTCCCATCTCTACAATAATATTACATATCCCCAGAAACCATCTATAGTACATGTAATGTATCCAGTCTCAACTTCCTCTACAAAAGCATACAATATAGCTTCAAAAAACCACCCCTCGAACGTTAAACGAAATAGTCTCAGCTGCTTTCAACTAAAGCAGGCAAAACATATTCAAATTATAAATAGTCCAACCCAAACTCCTTTCAAGACTCTAGCCGATATCGCGATACCTAAAATAATATGACACAACCTCCAAAAACCACCCCCAGTACATTTAACGAATCCAATATCAGCTTCCTTGAACTAAAACTGTCAAAAAGTTAAAAATTTGATAATTAAAGAAAACACCCTACACACTTTCCCAATTTTTTGTAGGTATTTCCATCCCTACTATAATATTTAGCAACTCAAAAAAAACGACTCCTAGTATATTTAACTAACTCCGTCTCAGTTACGTTCGACTTGAGCATTCAACAAAATTTCAAATTAAAAATAGTAACCGCATATACTTTCTCAAGACCTTTGTTGCTATCTTCGTCCATGAAATAATATTAGACAGCCAAAAAAACCACCCCAAGTACATTCAAGAAACAACATCTAAGTTGCATTTAACTGCAGCAGCAAAAATAATTTCAAATTGAAAATTGTTACTTCAAACACCTTTCTAAGGCTCTAGCAGATATCTCAATTCCTACAATAATATTATACAGCCTAATAAAACCACCCCTAGTACTTACATCGAACCCCGTCTGAGTTTCCTCCAATTTGAGCTGCTAAAAAATATAAAATTTAAAATGATCACCTCACACACTTATCCAACACTTGCGTAGATATTCCGATCAATACAATAATATTCAAATGCCTTAGAAACGATGTGCGCCATCAGAGGGATTTTTGCGGGCGTATGTTTGCACCTTGAAATGCACCCGGAAAAAGTGAATTGGTACTTTTTGTTAAATGCGTGCTCGGAAATCATCAAG
Organism: Andricus quercusramuli; assembly: GCA_932178445.1. Lineage (NCBI taxonomy): Eukaryota > Metazoa > Arthropoda > Insecta > Hymenoptera > Cynipidae > Andricus > Andricus quercusramuli. Next base: position 1,889 of record CAKNXH010060955.1, read on the forward strand.
CATTTAATTATGACTCTGGCGTGTCGCATTTTTTCAATGGAATTTCATTGATATTTCTTGTAACGTTCACAACAATGAAAATTGGAAAGACTAATGAATTCAAAATAAATCAAAGCTTATTCTTATGAATTTAGAAGTTTTTGAAATTTTTTACTGAGTGCAAAAGTGTTCAAGGGAATTTTACAGAATTTAAGAGGATTCTACACAATTTAAGATAATTCTACAGACTTCAAGAGAATTATACAGATTTTAAGAGAATGCATAAATAAAGAGAATTCTACGGTATTCATGAGATATTTATAAAGAATTCCGAAGATCTATGATTAATTCAAGGGAATTCTGCCTAACTCTAGAGAATTCTTTTAAATTCGAAAGAATTTTGCTGATTTCCAGAATATTCTGCTGAATTTGAAAGAAAACAGGATAATTTGACGAAACTCAAGAGAATTTCTACCAAACATAGGAGAACTTTACTGAATTTAAAAGAATTATACACAATTCAAGAGAATTCTACATAATTGAAGAGAATTCTACTGAATTAACGAGAATTCTACTGAATTACCCTGGCGGACCGGCCGAACGCAAACATTACGCTACAGCGTAACGGTAAAGTAATGGTAAAGTAATGCTAAAGTAATATGGCATTATAATTAATAAAGGAAACAAAATTAATATGTAAATTGTTGCAATTATAATAAAACGTTAAAATTTACATTAAATGGTCATGCCGTAATTGCAACAAGTTGCTTTCTCAGCGTTAAAAAATAAAAAAACAAAGTGGCTGTCATGCAAGTCGGGTCCCTGCAGACTGGCAACCCACTTAAAGCCACGTTAGCGAGTTGCCAATATGCAGGGGCCCGACTGCAATGACGGTCACTATGTTTTTTTTATTTTTTAATGCTGCAAAAGTGTGAGAAATGAGCTTTATCAATTGGATTTGGGCGTTTAGGTATAAGAGCCGCCATCTAGGAGAGATCTTGGTGGAAAAGGGATCGAACGCCCTTTTGAGCTCTAGCGCGCTTTGACGCAGGTCAATGAGTCAGTCGATTGCCGAACCTTGACCGGTCTACAGCTTTCTTTTGTAAGAGTCTTGCGTTTTGAGAAAGAGTTTAGAGTGAATAAAGAACGTAGTGGTTTTAATAAAAAAAAACTTAATACAAGTGTTCTTATTTATTGTCCTCGAATTAAAGAAACTCCAAGAGGTTATGGGCCCAGGGCACGCTTTCATTGCAATTAAGAGATGCTTAGAATACTTCCGGAAGTAGTTCTTAGATTGAGATGTATATGAGAATTCAAGTGAAAGAGAATTATTTTGTTTACTTGAGTTTCTCAAATTATCAGTGTAAGAAGACTAGAGAGAGCTTAAGTTAGAGAACACGTCCTGTGTAATAATAGAGTTTCAATTTAGAAAATTTTAGAGAAAAGTGGAAGCGTAGACGCGCGTTAAACGCGCAATATATAGCCGGCACATAGGTACAACGCACAAGCTTGAGCGTGCTTTGTGTCGTTTCGAGTGCGGCGTTTATGGTTAGAATCTCGCTGTTTACTATAGTGAGTCATAGTTCTCGAAAAGTATAGCGAACAGGACAGATATTTTGAAAGCAGTGCCTTCTTTGAATTGCTGTTTTCTTTATTCATTTTTTGAATAATCATTCGTATAGAGATGCTCATATAAATTTATTCAATTGCAATTGTAAAATTAGAGTATTTTAAGAGTTAATAATAACAATTATGTTATTATTAAAATTTGTTACTTGGAGATATCTTGGAGAATAATTTTTTTTATAATGGCTTGAAAGATAAGCAGACGTGCTTTTTAGTCATGATCGGTACCTTTTGAGTTCACGGTCAAAATTAAAATCTACCGGGGTCAACTTTTGGATAAAACTTGCTGTGCAGTGGAATTTAATTGTTGACTAGAGATTCCATGAGTTTTTGTGAGGGTCTCGTATGTGTGCTTGATCAGCTTAAATCCAATAGATTTTATCAGCAGTGCTTAAGATCAAACATTGGAATATAGTGTGCGCATACGAATGGCTCTGCATGGACACTTGGTTTCTCGTTTCTGGTTACATTGAATTGCTGTGCGTTCTTTGTGATTCAGAAACATGAAAACAAAATTCTTTTGACTTTAAATTAATTTAGAGAATACCTGGTTTTGATAATAACAGATTATTTAAAGTCTAAGAGTTTGAAGTCTATAATTATCTTTTAATTATTAAGACTTATAAAAGATTTTTGTTTCAAATCCCGGTATAGATGGCAGAAATTTATCTGGAAACAGATACTGACGACACACTTCGTGCTTTGGTGGATTATGACAGCGATGAACTGAGTTTTAGTGCAAATCCAAACGAAGCAGATGTAGAACAAATAAAATCATTCAAAGACGAATCTATGGAGGACAAAGAGGCTGAAGTTGAAAATCAACCAGAGATTAAGAGAAATGATACTTATAAGAGTAAGCGACAGTTTTTTTTGTGTGCTATTTTTATCATTTTTATTTGTGTAGTCAGTTTGCTTATTTTAAAAAATTTGTTGTGAAATTTTAAAGTTTTTCTAGAGATAGAGATAAGAGTTACAAAACATTTTTGTCTAGAGATTAAGAAGTTCAAAGAGATAGATGATCGGGCCTGATATTTGAATGTTTAAGAGTAATCCAGGTATTAATTTTGAGTTTTTTTTTCTCCAGCAAATCAAGAGTTGAAGAGCGAACCGTTGCCAAAACCGAAGGTATTGAGCAATGTACCTGTTGTAAGTGGATCTATGGGATTTACTGAAAGCATGAAGTTATACGAGATGCAAGAGAAATTGGTTACGAGGAGTGAAGCTGCTAGTGAAAAGATGACTACAGCTTTAACTTCGCTTGAAAAAATCATGGAGGGAGCCGTATCTATGATGTCTAACATGATTCAAATTTCCGAGAATAATTTAGAAGCTGAAAAGCTTAAATTAAGAAGAATTGAGGTAAAGAATTTAAATGAAAATAGCCTTGTTCAAAACAAAGAGATCGATTCTGAATCGAAAAAGAGAAAATCAAATGATAGCACTGATTCTCGTAAAGTTAGAGTTCTTGGCACTGAAGAGAATGATCAGTTGAATAAATGTATTCAGTTCATCAATAAAGTAGAGGATGGTTCTACAAATCATCAAATTTGCATAAAAGGAGATTATAAACTAACACAGAAATCAACCTTTGACATTTGGTTAGATTATTTAAAACATGATTTGTTGAGCCTCGATTTATTGGATGTAATTGATCCAAAAGTTCGAGGTCCAGAAAATCTTTCAGAAACAAAAGCACTCAAGAGAAAAACTACAGTAAGAGGTTTAATAATCAGACATCTTGATGAATCTTATCACAAGAGGGTTTTAAATGTGTCTGAGCCTAGAGAAATTTTACAGAGATTAAGAGGATGTAGAAAGAATGAGTCAAATGTAACTCATTCCTCCGTTAGAGCAAAACTGTATCAAATTAAAATGAAAAAGGATGAAAAGGTTAATGATTTCTGTGAACGTTTTGACTCCATTATTAGAGAATATGAGGCTTGCGAAGACACTGTACCGCTAACTGAACAAGAGATAAGATCAGCTTTTTATCAAGCAGTATATTCGATTGTAGTAGAACTTCGAAATTCTGACTTGATGTTCAGGCAATCGCATAAAAGAGAAATGAGTTTAGAGGAAATTAAATCTTTTCTTTTACAGTTAGAGGCAGAGAAAAAGACTGACACAAAAGAAGAAGTTAAAGTTCAGAGAGTGTATGAGAACAGTCAGCAAACATCTGAAAATAAGTGCTATAGATGCAACGGATCGGGTCACTGGTCTAAGGATTGTCGGCTTAAAAATAGTGGCAAATGGTTTTGCTATTATTGTCAAGCTATAAAGAACCACAAAGGTCCAGATTGTCATCAAGCCAACCGCGGTTCTGGTGATAAGACAAACAAAGATAAGAGGTATAAAAATTTTAATAAAAATAATAAGAGTAAGAGTATGAATGAATCAGGTGCGAAAAATAAGAGTAAGAGTGAACAAAAAGGCTTTAAAAATAAAGAGAAAGGAAAAGCGAATCAGGCATCAGAAAATAAAGAGTCGAAGAATAAAAATGATTCAGGTAAGATTTTATTTACAGGTGCTTTAGAGTCTAGGGAGTTTGTTAATTTTATAGCTGATTCTGGAGCGTCAGATCACATAGTTAACAAAAGTTTTATTTTAAGCGATTTTAATAAATGCGAGAATGGAGTTATTAAGAGTGCGAATAAAAATGAATTCGCAGATATTGTAATAGATGGCAAAGGTAATCTTTTGTTGCAAGCAGATGCAACTGGAGATGTTCTCAAGTTGACTGATGTGATAGCAGCAGAAGATATCTCAGAAAATCTGTTGTCGCTGAGAAAATTGGCAGATGCAGGTTTTAGCATTTATTTAGATGATAAATCTCTTAGAGTTTGCAATAGAGTGACAAATAAAACTATTTTAGAAGGTACTTACGAAAAACCAAATTGGGTCGTAAGTTTTGAAGTGATTAAAAATAATGACAATTCAGAGTTTAAGAGATATTCTTGCAATGCAAGAATAGTTTCTTATCATGAGCTTCCTGAACAATCACATACAAGCATTCAAAATGAAGAGTTGCCACTTTCGGAGGGAGAAATTAGAGATGTGGAGAATGCTGGTTATGTGATTGGGAGGGAGAATGAGAAGCTTTTACATAATAGAGTCATTATTACAGATTGCGATGAAAGTTCTATTTCTAGAGATACAATAAAAATAGATGATTTAGAGTCTTTACAGAATATAGAGGAAATGTTCATCACAAATCCACTTGAGAAGAAGCTAAGTAATTTCAAAAAGTATAGCGAGGGGATGATGTGGCATCTTAGATTAGGTCATGCGTCATTGAGTTATTTAAAAAAGTTACAACGAGTTATTAAGAGTTTAGAGAATGTTAAATTTGACGATTCAATTTTAGAGTGTGAAGTTTGCATAATGGCAAAAATGGAAAAATTGCCATTCAAAGAAACAAGAAAAAGAGCAGAAAGACCTTTACAAGTTATTCATACGGATACAATGGGACCGATCAAACCCACTTCATATCCAGGACTCAAACGATTCATTGTAGTTTTCGTAGATGACTACTCAAGATTTGCAAAGGCTTACTCTGTGAGGTCTAAGGATGAAGCTGGTGATGCATTTGAAAAGTATATAGTATCTGCTCGTAACTTGTTAGGTAAAGATGAAAAAATCTGTTATATTAGATCGGATCAAGGCACTGAATTTACTGGTGGAAAATTTCTTGAGATGTTAAGAAAAGAGAAAATAGAAACTGAGTTGTCGCCGCCTTATACTCCAGAGCACAACGGAGCAGCTGAACGATTTAATAAAACAATTCAAGAAAAAGTAAGAGCCTACATGTTTGATTCAGGTTTGCCTAAAAGTATGTGGGAGTTGGCTGTTGATGCTGCTGTGCACGCATACAACTGAACGCCACACAAAACTATAGAGTTTAGAATACCTTTAGAGAAATTCGCTCCAAATGCAAGATGTTATTTCAATCAAATTAAAAGATTTGGTTGTATAGGTTACGTAAAAGTACCAAAACCAAATTCGAAGTTTGATCAAAGAGCAATAAAAGCTGTATTAGTGGGATATAAAAGCACTGGCTATTTATTGTGGCATCCAAGCACACGAAAATTCATAGAATCTCGCCATGTTAGATTCAATGAAAAAGTAGTGTATAAAGATGTTTATAAGAGTGATCAAGTTGATCAAACCTTACAAGAGTCAAGAGAAGAAAATGATGGTAACTGGATGAAAGAGTTTGAAGATGATAAACCTGATCAAACAGAAGAGTCGAAAATAGTCGAGCCTAAAAAGAGAGGAAGGCCTAAGAAGCAATTAAATAATAGCACTAAACAAAAAGAATGTGTGCAAAATAAAGCTGAAGGTCCTGCAACAAGAAGTAAAACTAAGAGAAAATTAGAGTGTGAAAATAAAACTAAAAATGTCTTTATGAGTAGGCCAATAAAAGATATAAGTTTCATCAATTATGCTGGATATACAGATGTTTTAAGTAAAGAGGAAAAACAAAATAGAGAAGATGAATTAATACACTGTTTGATATCATCATTAAATAGAGATCCGCTTAATTATCAAGAAGCTATGTCGAGTAAAGAGAAAGAGTGTTGGAAAAAGGCAATCGAAGATGAACTTGATTCTATGCAAGTAAATAATGTATGGAAATTAGTCGATAGACCCAGAGTGATGTTAGATGGTAAAAAGGCAAATGTTATTGACTCAAAATGGGTTTTTAAGAAGAAATTAGAAGCTGATGGATCAATACGATTTAAAGCACGACTTGTTATTAGAGGTTTCAAAGACAGAAATGTGTACGATTTAAAGGAAACGTATGCACCTGTTTCTAGACTACAATCATTACTTGCAATTTTAAACAAGTATGATTTGTTTGCCTGTCAGCTTGATGTAAAAACTGCATTTTTAAATAGAGTTTTGGAGGAAGAGATCTACATGGAAATTCCAGAAGGTTCAGAATTGCACAAACACACAAAAGAGACTAAAGTGTGTAAATTAGAGAGAGCCTTATATGGTTTGAAAATAAGTCCGAAGAAGTGGAATAAGAGATTTTCAGAGGAAACTCTAAAATTAGGATTAGAGAATGACTTGCATGAACCTTGTCTTTTTACTTGGAGAAAAGCAGGGAAAATAGCAGTCATATTGCTATATGTAGATGACATGCTAATTGCTAGCAATGATAGAGATAAATTAAATGAAATTAAGAATCATTTAAGCAAAGCATTTGAGATGAAAGATCTTGGAGAACCTAAAAGTTTTCTAGGTATATCCATAGAATGGAATAAAAATGAAAAGAGTTTGCTAATACATCAAGCAAACTACATAGAAAATATTCTAGAGAGATTCAACATGCAAGATTGCAAACCTCAGAGTACTCCAATGGTTACTCGACAGGTAACTAATAGAGATAAAAAGAGAAAAATAGAAGGAGCTGTAACAAAGAATCTTGAAGATCAAGAAATTAAGCGAGTACCTTATAGAGAGGCCATTGGAAGTCTAATGTATTTGTCAAATGCGACTCGTCCTGATATTACTTTTGCCGTAAATTATTTGGCGAGAAAACAACTAGAGCCAAGTGAAGACGATTGGATGGATGTTAAGAGAATTTTCAGATATTTAAGAGGTACTACTGATAAGGGATTAAATTATAGAGCTCAAACTGAAGAACTAGAAGCATTAACTGATGCAAGTTTTAGAGATTGTCAAGATTCGACATCTACAGGAGGTTACATTATTAAACTTTTTGGAGATGTTATAGCTTGGAGAAGTCATAAGCAATCTTATGTGACTCTCTCAACATGCCAAGCTGAATATTTGTCAATGAGTGATGCATGTCAAGAGTTGATTTCATTAGATAAATCAATCAGATATATCATTGGAAGAACTCTATTTCCAGTGACTATTTGGTGTGACAATAAATCAGCTGGAGACTGCACTAAGAAGGATGGAAGTCACAAACTCAAGATGTTTGATGAAAACTTAGAGAATATTAATCAGAGTCTTCTAGAAAGAGAGAAAACTGGTAATCGAAAGCATATGGCTGATACTCATGGAGATTTTGTTAAACAATGTGTTGATGAACGAAAAGTTAGAGTTAGTTGGATTGCAACTAAAGAGAATTTGGCTGATATAATGACAAAACCTTTGCCATTAGAAGCACATAAATATTTAACAGATAAGATGTTAAATTAAAATTGATTTAGAGATTTTAGAGACATATATTTTATGAAAATATATATTAATTTTATTTTTTTGTTTGTTCACAGATAAACGCAAGAATTAAGAGTCTTTAAAGAGTACAAGAGAAATCTAGATGTCTGAAAGAGAAATCAAGAGGATCTCAAGAGATGAACAGTATTTAAGAGAAAGAATATTAATCGATAAAGATTAGCTTAAGATGTTTTCTTTACATAAATTTTATACTAAGTTTCTACTTTTTATAACTTTTGTATTTTCATATTTTCTTTACCAATTTTATTTTATAATACTAGTGTAATGGCTGTGTCTAATTGATAAAGGGAGGGAGTGTGAGAAATGAGCTTTATCAATTGGATTTGGGCGTTTAGGTATAAGAGCCGCCATCTAGGAGAGATCTTTGTGGAAAAGGGATCGAACGCCCTTTTGAGCTCTAGCGCGCTTTGACGCAGATCAATGAGTCAGTCGATTGCCGAGCCTTGACCGGTCTACAGCTTTCTTTTGTAAGAGTCTTGCGTTTTGAGAAAGAGTTTAGAGTGAATAAAGAACGTAGTGGTTTTAATAAAAAAAAACTTAATACAAGTGTTCTTATTTATTGTCCTCGAATTAAAGAAACTCCAAGAAAAAGCAACTTGTTGCAATTGCGGCATGACCGTTGAACGTAAATTTCAACGTTTTATCATAATTGCAACCGTTTACATATTAATTTTGTTTCCTTTATTAATTATAATGCCATACTACTTTACCATTACTTTAGCATTACTTTACCGTTACGCTGTAGCGTAATGTTTGCGTTCGGCCGGTCCGCCAGGGTAACGAGATATTTTTACAGGTTTCCAGAGGATTATGATAAATGCAAGGAGATTCAAGAGAATTTCGCTGAATTCAAAACAACTCTGCTAAAATCAAAAAAATTTCACAAAGTTAGAGAGAATTTAGCTGTTTCTAAGAAAATTCTGCTAAACTCAAGAGAATTCACGAGAATTCCACTGAGTACTCGAAAATTGTACAAATTTCAAGGGAATTTACAGAATTCATGAGAATGTTGTCGAATTTTGTTGATTGTGGAAAATATCTTTTTCCATTTTTGTATCTCGTTGACGTGTGAAGTTGCACCAGAGTCACAACCTACTGCAAAAGCGATCCGAGGAGAAATTATACGAAATGAACTTGCTTATGCACACACTCTTGTCGATGGCACATGGACTGTCGACCTTCTAACGCGTGCTTCTGATTGGTTAATCTTTAATTGTTAATAACTCGGTAATTATTAACTTTAGAACACTTTTTTTATAATTATTTTCGACACCATTTTTTTTTTAGAATTCAAAAATACAAATATGTTTTTTGAGTACTGGGACACCCTGTATAAAAAAGGCAGTGGAAATATTTAAAAGTTATCTATGATTACATTAATGGGAAATTGATATTTAGCATCAAATATGACGAGATCTTATATAAAAATAGGTAGCTGAAATGTTTTTATGTTATTTCTCATTATATTGATGGAAAATTTACATTCATAAAGAAATATGATTGGATCTTATACAAAAATCGGTAGCTGGAATGTTTGAGGTTGTGTTTGTTTATATTGATGGGAAATTCGTATTTTTAAGCAAATGAGACGATATCTTATCGAAAAATAGGTAGTTTGAATGTTTTGAGGTTATGTCTTATTCTATTGATGGGAAATTGATATTTATTAGGAAACAAGATCAGATCTTGTCCAAAAATAGGTAGTCGGAAAGTTTTAAGGTTATGTCTCAATATACTGGTGGAAAATTAATATTTGTCAGCAGATATGACTGTACATAATCCAAAAAGGAGTACTTAAAATATTGAGAGGCTCTGTTTCAGTATTTTGGTAGAGAATGTATACATTTATAAGCAAATATGATTGGATCTTATCAAAAAATAGGTATTTGGAATGTTTTGAGGTTATGTCTCATTATATTGGTGGGAAATTGATATTTATCAGCAAATAAGATTAGATCTTATCCAAAAGTAGGTAGTTGGAATGTTTTATGGTTATCTTTCATTATATTGATGTGAAATTTACATTTATAAGCAAATATGATCGGATCTTATAAAAAAATCGGTAGCTGGAATGTTTGAGGTTGTGTTTGTTTATATTGATGCGAAATTCATATTGGTAAGCAAATGAGACGATATTTTATCCAAAAATAGGTAGTTTGATGTGTTGAGGTTATGTCTGATTCTATTGATATGAAATTGATATTTATTAGGAAACAAGATCAGATCTTGTCCAAAAATAGGTAGTCGGAAAGTTTCAAGGTTATGTCTCAATATACTGGTGGAAAATTAATATTTGTCAGCAGATATGACTGTACATAATCCAAAAAGGGGTACTTAAAATACTTAGAGGTTATTTCTCATTACATTGGTGGGAAATTGATATTTATCAGCAAATAAGATTATATCTTATCCGAAATTAGGTAGTTGGAATGTTTTGAGGTTATGTCTCATTATATTGGTGGGAAATTGAAATTTATCAGCAAATAAGATTAGATCTTACCCAAAAATAGGTAGTTGGAAGGTTTTAAGGTTATCTTTCATTATATTGATGTGAAATTTACATTTATAAGCAAATAAGGTTAGATCTTATCCAAAAATAGGTAGTTCGAATATTTAAAGGTCATGTTTGATTATATTGATGGGAAATTGAGATTTATCAGCAAATAAGATTATATCTTATCCAAAAGTAGGTACTTGGAATGTTTTAAGGTTATCTTTCA
>CAKNXH010060957.1:7723-59192 GCA_932178445.1 Andricus quercusramuli
TCGTGCTAAGATGGTTATTTTTTATTAGGTTACGATTTTCAAAATGATTTAATTAAGCGTTTCTCAGTTGATGAATGTCTAATTGCGTGTGTGTGTGTTTTGGATGCGTGGATATCGCCTTTTTTGATAACACGATAACTTAAAGACGATTGTAGATAAATTGATGAAATTGGAGGGCTATTTTTCGAATCTATAAATTTATAAATTTACAAATCTAAAAATTTATAAATCATTTTTCATTAACATAATTCAAAGTTGATGTACGTAACAATTAAAAAGATTCCTTGGCTGGAGGTGAATCGATTTATTTATAATATTAATACGTTGTATCGAGAAGTAAGGAAGTTAAAGTCATCTACAATATTTTAAAAATCAGTTTTATAGTAAAACCTTTTTTATTGACATAATTCAAAGTTGATGTAAGAATAAAAAATACTCCATTACGAACCGATTGACATATTCTAATAATACATTTTATTAAACAGTAAGACTGCTACAGTCATTCATAATATTTTAAACATTGTTTTTTGTTTTTAAAGTGAGAATGTTTTGATTAACATAATTCAGAGTTAGTGCAAAAATGGAAAAGACATCCTGATTCTAGACGAATTAATTATAGTATTAATTACAGATTTTTAATGAAAAATCATTAATGCTTCCCTGTGAGGAACCAAATACTTTTGCTATTCAATCATAATGAGGAAGCAAAGTATGAACACCATAAAATTATAAATACAATGAAAAGGTAACACCCGAGATCGAATTCACAGCTAGATTCAGTGGGCGATCGTCATTTCCTCCACAGCTACCTGTGTACCCTTCTCCTTCCAGTGTCAACGACTGTTCCCCTCACTGGATTCGAGGGTGATAGTCAATTCCGCACTAGCTACACTGTAAAATATAAGAAATTTGTACCACTTAGAATGGTAAAATTGAGTTGCTGTTGAGGATTTTTTTTAAATTAAACCACTACTGCCTAACTTTAAAAGACGCAACGTGATTGACCCACTTTTGAACTTCTTTAAAAAAAAAATAACGAGTAAGGTAAATGTCCCAGTAATCGTGACGGTCCCAGTAATCGTGAAACTTTACCTTATTCAACATTTTTGAGCTCTAAAATATTATTTTTGTCCGACCCCCCTTGAAAACGCGCTATTGCATGCACGTTAAGCAGGCGTGAAGTGGCTGCTTCTGGCCCAGTGACGTTTGCGCATGCTCACTCCGTCGCCGGGCCAACAAAAACTTTACGCCCGCTACCCATGAAAGTTTACGCCCGCTACACATACGCTGCACTGAGCGAAAATGTTTTAATGATTGAAGTTTTGTTTTTAGGGTTTCATAGCCCCCCCCCCCCCGGGGGGGGGCCACAGAGTATAAGCGGAATTTTTTTTTCAAAAATGTTTTTTCTTACTAAATTTTTTTTCAAAATTTTTGTTCACAAATTTTTTTTTTACAAAAATTTTGTTTCAAAATTTTTTTTTCACCAAATTTTTTTTCAGCAATTTTTTCAGAACGTTTTTTTTCAAACATTTTTTTTTTCAAAATTTTTTTAAAAAACTCCACTCTATGCAATATAAAATTAGTTCTATTCGTTACCACCTCCTAACAACTTTTTCGGACGGGCGTTGCAAAAAATAGCGTGTGATACACGTGCGCCTACAGGCGTGTGATTGCATCATTCGCCTGCGGCTTATGCTGCAAAATTCACATGCTTGTTTTCAAGGAGGGTAGGACAAAAAGTATAGTGTGTATCAAGGGCGTACGGCTATTTTGCCTCGTCAAAATAGCCTCCTTTACGCCCTTGATACACAATGTACTATTTTGTTTTTCACCAGTATTTGGGCTAAGTGGTCCTTATGCGCGAACTTTGGGACACCCTGTATATTTACATATAACATAAGTGTAAAGGTTCTATTTTCCGGCGCATATTATTTGCGCGCGTGAAATACCGAGCATGATCGTTCGAAGAACCCCTTATGCCTCGTGGCAAAGATATTTTGCTCATGTTCAAAGAACTCTGAAGAACTTGGAGCCACTCGGAAACTCAGATTCGACTTCGACTTACTTCGACAATTATTGTGTTTTTCCTGTGATATTTTGTGCACATCTTTTCTCAACGATGAAATTTCTATGGAAAAAGACGAATAAAGTTTTCGGAAAGGTAAGTTATTTTCAGTCCTATTATTTGGAATAAAATGTTATTGCACTTACATCGAAAATCGGTAAATTGAAATTGAGGTTAGAATTTCACGTCCAACCGTTAGGATGCTGGTAGGGGCATGGAAGCTCAATTATGATATTAAGAAAGTAAACAAATAATAATAACAGCACTTAATTTGGCAAGAATGATTGCAGGATGTGTTTATTTTATAATTTTTTAAATATTTTATTCAGTACTGAATTTATTGATGCATTCTGACTAGAATTCATTTGTTTAGGTTCACGGTTCAAAACAGTTGAGATTATTTTAGAATTTTAGAATTCAGAAGCCTCGAATAAATCTACGATTTGTATTGTGATAAACTCGTAAGTGCAGTTTACATATGTCTAATGAATTCCAATAATGATAATAATACCAATGAAAATTGAAGAAGTCAAAACATGTCTTAGGACGAATGTTTATTTCTTTTTGGAATCTGCGATTCCAGATATGAAATATTTTATCTATTCCTTTTTTTGTATTTTTTTTACTTTTATTAATGGAAGATTTAAAAACGAATAAAATTTAACTATAAATAATTTATTAAAACATTTTTCGAAGTTGCTTTTGAAATCGTTCTTTTAGTTTAAAAGCTTTAATCCAGGTGTTACATAAAATTAGATTTAAATTTCTTTTTGCATTATATTTTATTGTTTTAAGTCGTTTTTGAAGAGGACAACATTATTTAAGATTTCAATTACAAAGAATGAAGTTTTTTCTTTCAAATTTCGTTTTCTTTTCAAAAACGTGTGAATCTAATCATTTGGAACTCAAATTAGAAAAGTCTACTGGTTAAAAATTAAAATTATTCTGTTCTAAAAACTTTACTGTTTATGAAGATACTTCAAATTGCAATTTTTGATTTTCAAATCGATGCTATTCTGATTGTTTTCATTAAAATGTTTGTTGGTTCAAGATTATTTATTCTTAGAATTCCATTTAAATTTTTTTAAACTGGGAACACTTTCGGGCAGAAATCATTTAAATTTAGAGGTCTCAAAGTATCCCTGACCGACGGTGTAATGATTTGCAATTTTAGAACCTTCCAACTACAATATTTGAGACTTGAATGTTAAAAATGTCAAATTGTAAAAACAGAATTTAAATTCTTAAAAGACTTCATAAATTCAAATTAAAAGTATCTAAAGTTCAAAGTATTAAAAAAGGAAAAAAATTATGCCTATGACACCATATATTAGTAACTACGTGAATAAGAAATCCCGCAAATGTAATTTTTTTCGTGTTGTTGTGGGGGATCAAAATTTGAAAAGATGCATTTTTCTAGTCAAGGGATAAACCTATTTCGATGAAAAAATTTGTTATAAAGCTGAATGAGGCTAATCAATTTTTCTTTGTAAATTCAGACCATAAATACGGCTGCGAAGTACTATTAACGTATTCACTATGGGTGTATACATTTGTGCTCATTTTATGAGCATTTTTCTTCCTCATAGGTATCAAATAAATTTGATTCCTCATCGAGGGAGGTTTCCCTACCAAAACAACAAAATTGATACTTTCAACATATTTCAAGCCTATGTTTCTGTCTTTCCGAATATTTTATTTGCATAAAACCAGAGGGCCAACCAAAATGTCAATTGATGTGTTCTATTACAACGAACGACTCTTCAACCTACGGTAGTTTTATGTTTCAAATTAAAACCTCATATAAACAATGTAACTTTTCTTAAAACGTTCTTAGTAGCTATTGATTAATCAATAATGGTTGATAAATTTAGAAGCGATCTTGGTAGGTTATGGTTAGGGATAGGAAGTTTATGCATTTATTGTACCCCTAATTATGCGCATAAATTTTCCCATATTATGCATTAAAAACCCAAGATTATGCGCCATTATGCGGGTTTAAAAATTTATTTATTTTCTCCACATCTTTCAAGAGTGTGTTGTTTTTTATAAGGGGTAAAAAAATAAGCTTTTTTCCTTCCATGAAAAAAATGTTTTGCAGGCTTATATGATAAACCATTCACAATTTTGCTGAAGGAAATAGTTAAAACAACTTTTACTCGGAACAAAAACGGTTTATTGAATTTTTATGAAGAAAGTAATGAGTGTTAATCAACAGACTCATAGCCTCAATACAATAAACTTAGTCCTCATCAGATCTTGGCAAAGAATATATCTAAAATCAATATTGAAAACAATGAAACATTTATATAGACATTCATTATGTGTACATTAAAAAAATAATAATAGAAATTTAATTTACATTAAGATAAAATTTGGTTTGAAACTAGCCAACTGAGCTAATACTCTCATGCTTAAACAGTCTTCATCCTATACACTTGCTTCAAATTCTACCAAAATTATCTGTTCACTTTACAATTAAACTATAATTTGAAAAGAAAACGAAAAATTAGTGGTATAGGTGTTTTTCACAGGGGCGTACAATTTTCAATGCTTGCCATGGGCGCTATTTTCTCTAGGTACGCCGCTGACAACCAAGATGGTTGGCTGCGGGAGAGTGCGACTGGGGATGAAATTGGAAGAGCTTAAGGCTAGACCATGTATTTTTTGATCATGCTTAGTGGCTTCGGTGCGCCCCCCCCCCCCCCCACCTCTCGAGTCTCGACGCTCCGAACTTACCCGAGCCTCCCCGAGGGTGCCTCGCCTCACGAGACGAACCAACCTCACTTCAGATCCACCCGTTCACTCCTTCCTTTTCCACGAATAGCGCGGAATTCAAAATATTTTCCGCTTTCAGTATTCCATAGCCCGGCTCGCTATCTAATAAATGTAACTTATGCACTATTTGAAAATTTATAGAAGAATATGATAAAAAACTAATACACCATGCCTTTATAAACGCAATTATGCATCATTTATGCGAAAATGCGTTATGATGCGTCGAATGTCCGATTATGCGTTTTTATGCGACTTCCATTTAACTATTTTTGAGTCAGGAGACACGTTAATAGTAAAATGGAAGCTCCCGAAGTATTCTGGCAACATTATGCGTTTATGCGCCTTGCATATACTTCCTATCCTTAGTTATGGTAGATCATGAAAAGTTCTTACTTTTGGCAATAGATGCGTCTCGAACATGCGAATTATATACATTATAGTTGCTTTCCCAATATTAAAAAAAATTTTCTTATATCAGCAAGATAAACAACATATTTTTTCAATGTATACATCGGTATTGATAGACCATAAGAGGTTGTAGAAATTTCGTCAACAGGTCATCCGACGTGACTCGAAGACGCAAACAAATATGTCAAATACAGTACTGTATTACTTCTAATATGAACAAAGTTTTTCTTATATAAACAGAATACACCAATTTTGTTTAAACTTCATAAATCGGTACTGGTCAGTCATAAAAGGTTCACCAATAGGTCAATCGATGCGTCTCAAAGTCGCGAACAAATACTCCACATGTAATATTGTTGTGTTTTGAATATCAAAAAAGTTTTTTCATATAAACAGAATAAACCATTTTTTTTAACTTCTTATTTCGATGCTGCTTGGTCATAAAAGGTTCATTAATAGTACAATCGATGCGTGTCAGGACGCGAACAAATACTCTAAATGTGATATTGTCGTATTTCGAATATAAAAAAAAATTCGTATACAGGGTGTCCCAGTACTCAAAAAACTTTTTTGTATTTTTGAATTCTAACAAAAAAAATGGCGTCAAAAATAATTAAAAACAAAATTTTCTAAAGTGAATAATTACCGAGTAATTAACAATTAGAGATTAACCAATCCGAAGCACGCGTTAAAAGGTCGACAGTCCATGTGCCATCGGCAAGAGTGTGTGCATAAACAAGTTCAGTTCGTATAATTTCCCTTCCGTTCGCTAATCCAGTAGGTTGTGACTCTCTGGTGTAACTTCACACGTCAACGAGATACAAAAATTGAAAACAATATTTTGCACAATCAAGCAGATTCGACAACATTCTCATGAGTTTTGTAAATTCCCTTGAATTTTGTAGAATTTTCGAGAACTCAGTGGAATTCTCATGAATTGTGAAGAATTCTCTTGAATTCAGCAGAATTTTCTAAAATCAGCAAAATTCTCTCTAACTCTGTTAGAATTCTTTTGATTCCAGCAGAATTCTTTTGAATTCAGTGAAATTCTCTTGAATTCTGTATCATTCTTTTGAATTAAGTAGAATTCTCTTTGATTATGTAAAATCCTCTTCAATTTATTAGAATTCTCTAAGGTTCGACCGAATCCTCTTGAAATAAGCAGAATTGTACATAATTCAAGAGAATTCTACTGAATTCATGAGAATTATATGAAATTCAAGAAAATGTCACTGAATTCAAAAGAATTCTGCTGAAATCAAAAGAATGCTACAGAGATAGAGAGAATTTCGCTGAATTCAAGAAAATTCTGCTGAATTCAAGAGAATTCTTCAGAATTCTGGAGAATTCCACTGAGTTCTCGAAAATCGTACATAATTTAAGGATATTTACATAATTCATGAGAATGCTGTCGAATTTGGTTAATTGTGGAAAATATGTTTTTCAATTTTTGTATCTCCTTGACATGTGAAGTTATACCAGAGAGTCACAACCTACTGGAAAAGCGAACGGAGAAGAAATTATATGAACTGAACTTGTTTATGCACACACTATTGTCGATGGCACATGGACTGTCGACCTTCTAACGCGTGCTTCTGATTGGTTAATCTTTAATTGTTAATTACTCGGTAATTATTAACTTTAGAAGCAAATTTTGTTTATAATTATTTTCGACGCCATTTTTTTGTTAGAACTCAAAAATACAAAAATGTATTTTGAATACTGGGACACCTTGTATAAACAGAATTGAACCATTTTTTTAAACTTCATAAATCGGTACTGGTATGTCATAAAAGTTTTAACAATAAGTCGATCGATGCATCTCAGAGACGCGAACAAATACGCTAGATGTCGTATTGTTTTATTTTGAATATCAAAAAAGTTTTCCTTATATAAACAAGATAAAATATTTCTTTTTTAATTTGTAATCGCAAGAAAAAACGACTTCTAGATGGTCGATCTACCTCAAAATCCTATCAGACCTGGATATCAATCGCAACTACACTTCATCCAAATTTCATGATCGTAGCTCTTTTACTTTTCGAGATATGGTGAACGGAAAAAAGTTACACGCACGCACATACACACACGGACATTTAGAAAAAAAATTATTTTCGAGCTCCTGGGGTCGAATTATATCAAAATATGTCAAAAAAGTATATTTGAAAATTTAGGTAATTGCAAACCTCCCTCTATGAGGAAGCAATACAAAAAAATGACGTTGAATTTCTCAAAATATTAACCATAAAATCGCATTTCTTTGGAAGTTATGTGGGGAAAATAAAATAAATAGTTTTTCTTGAAAATAGCTTAAGCGATTTTAATGAACAAAATGTATATTGTGAAAACCAATGAGATAATTTTCGAGAAAATTTGAAGAAAAATTATGACTAAAAAAGAAGTAAATATTTTTTCAATTTGAAATTTGTTTACTATGATGCACCACTCCAATTAATTGGGAGGGGGGGGGGGGGGTTTTGTGAATCTAAAACAACGTATATATTGTCCTTATACCCCCATACCTTTTCTAAACCCTGTCTGATTCGGTGGCTCTATCTCTTTCTCCACAACGTCTTTTTTTAACCTCTCCTATAAAACAGTCACATATACTTTATACAGTGTTGGCATTAGTGTCACTCCTCTATAATCTTTAACCTCCTTTCCTGTGCCTTTCTTCACTATTAGTATCACTACTCCTTCTTTCCATAACTCTGGCCACCCCTATCCTCTCCATACTCTATTGCACATTATCCATGTCCATTCCTCTAATTCTGTCCCCCCATATTTCCATACTTCATTTAGAATCTCATCGATCTTGTAATGTCCTCCTCCTCATCTGTTTCCCTACCATCTCTTCCTCCTTTCCTAACTTTCCTCTCTACCCCTCCTAGTAATTTCATAAAATATTTTGTCCATTCTATCATCTCAATATCCTGGTTTACTCTTTTCCTTCTTCTTCTCTCTTTATTTACCAACTTCCAAACCTCTTCTTCCGTCCTTCCTAGCCTTCTCCGCTTCTTCTTCAAACCTTTTATTTTCCTCCTCTTTTTTTTGATCACACAACTGAGTATACTCCTTCTTTTTTCTCCTTTATTCTTCTCCACTACTTGTCCCTTTTCTCAATTTTCTTAATACCCTTCTCACTTCCTTCTTCTTCTGTTTACAATCCTCATCCCATCCACTTCTATCCCCTCCTTCACTAACTTCTTTTTTGCTTGTGCACACTAATGCTCCTTTTATTTCTCCTACCATTATTTCCATTTCCTCGTTTAAATTTCCTTCCCTCATTTTGATATTCCTGACTTTTTCTTTAAACTGTTCATTACCTTCCATTGCCCGATCCCCTCTTCCTGCTCTTTTCACTTCTGCTTCCTTTTTAGCCTTTTTGTTATTACTCATTTCTCCCTCTACCGTCACTATTACGGGAAAGTGATCCAAATCTATGTAGTTGCCCACCTCTAGTCTCTTAACCTTCTCTCTTACTTCGTCGTCCACTACTACATAATCAATTACCGTTCCCCTCTTTCCTCCTGAACGTGTATATTCCCCTTCCTCATCCCCCTCTATACTTCCGTTTAGGATAAACCATCCCATCTCCCCTAGGCTCTTCAACAACTTCTTTCCCTCCCCATTCAGTATCTTGTCTTTGGGTTTTCTTCCTCGCTCTCCATCCCATACCCTTCCTCCTCTATCTCCTGTGCTCGCATCAAAGTCACCTTCTATTATTAGCCTACTCTCATGCTTATTTTCTTCCATCAGTTCTCTCATCTCCTCTGATTTTTCCTGCATATCACCGTTCACATAAACCCCCACTATCTTCCACCTCTCTCCTCTCATATTTATCTCTTCTACTATTAATCCTTCTTTATGTTCTTTCAACTCTTTTTTATCATTCTCTGTTATACATTCGTTCCTTACTTCCATCACCATCCCTCCCATTGCTCTGCTCCCTATCCTTTTTTTCGAAGCCTGCTATATTCCAGTAGCATATCCTCCAATCTTCCCTACTTTCGTTTCTCGTTTCTTTTTGTTCTCACTAATTCTTATCTCTTTACCTCCCGTTCCTTTCTCTCCTAGTTTCCCAACACCTCATTTTTTACTATCTCTTCCCTGTCCTCGTCCCAATTCCACCATACACCTTCTATTTTTTTTCCTTTCTTTCCTCTTCGGCTATTTTCCTTAACTTATACTGCATGTTCCTTTCTACCCATGTCAAATCATCCTTTATTCTCTCCGAGCTTCCATATAAAACCCTCTTCTTTGTCATCACTTCCCTCTTATGATAGATAGATAAACTTTTATTTTTCAGCCTGCTGGCCTTAAAAAATTGACTTGCTTACACATCCATTTTTTACAGAATTTCCTTAAAACTAACCCTTAAGAACTAACATCCATCCATTCCTTATCTCTAAGCCGCACGCTCGTATCGCCTTGCCTTCCTCGCTTCGCCTCGCCTCGCTCGCATGTCCCTACTTTTTCGCATTGCCTCGCTTGCCAACCTCTGTTTTCGCAGCTAATACCTATTACTTATCTACTATTTACAATATTTACATCTTACTTATATCTACTTTCTCTCCTATTTACAATCTTTCCTTCTCCACTCCTCTTCCTCCTTCCTTCTCTTCATCTCCATCTTACCCACCACTCCCTTCACCCATGCTACTGCCCTTTTTTTCCCCCTTTTCATGCAACAATGCCTCCATGCTTATCTCACTTCTTTCCACCTCCCCGCACTCCTCCAGCCAGTGCTCCACTCTTGCATCCCCCTTTCCGCACAGTTCATACATCCTCTTCTCTCGAGAGAGCCAAAACCTATTGAAACTCTCCATACAACCACACCTCATCCTCGCTATAAGTTCCTGACTTCCTTTCTCTCCTTTCACACACAAATATTGCGCTCTTGCCCTTGGCATAATCCACACATAGTTCCCGTTAAATCTTGACTCTCTTATTCTCTCTTCCCCTTCTGTCTTCTCTCTCTCCATGCTGTTTTGCTTAACCAATTCATAAACCTTCCTTCCTTCCTCGTGCATCCTTCTCACTTCATCCATCTGCAATCCATTCATTCTAAAATACCGTTCCCTCTCCGCCTCCATCTTCCCACCCCCTCCCCTGTTCTCCTTCTCCCACCAAAACTCCCTAACCAACCTACTTCCCCCCTCTTCCAAAAATTTCTCCTCATATTTACACGCCCGGCTCCCTGCTAGAATTCCTACACTCGTTCTCCCCGTCTCCCTCCTGAAAATATAATTAGGCGTGTTCCTTGCCAACCCCAGGGACCCCATACAATAGCACACTCATCACTAGTGAATCAAACAATTTCATTCTCCTTCCAAAGTCATCTGCGAATAACTTCATTCCCAACCCCCACACCTGCCTCATCACCACATTTGCCCTCCTCACTCTCTCTTTTATGTGACCATCCACTCCCCCATTCCTTCGAAACACGAAGCCCAGGTACACAAACTCTTTCACCTCCTGTACCTCCTTTCCCTTCCACTTCCACTCCCTTCCCTTATCCCTTCCCCCTCCTTTTCTGAACACCATAACCTTGGACTTTTCCGCATTCAGCTCTAACCTCTTTTCATCCAGGTATCTTCTCAACCTCTTCATCATCTCCTTTAAGGCCTCCTCGCTGGTTGCCAACAACGCAATGTCATCTGCATACGCTAGTGACCAAATTCTAACCCCTCCTATCCTTACTCCTCCTACCACCCCGGCCTCCAGCTTACTTTCCATATCCGCAATTAAAATCGCAAAAAGCGTTGGGCTAAGTGGACACCCTTGCCTTAGACCCCTATCCATCCAGAATCCCTCGGAAATCCCCTCCCCTCCTCTTACCTTGTCTTTGGTCTCTTCATATATCTCCCTTACCCTTTCAATTAGGCCTCTCTCTACTCCCCTATCCTCCATTGCCTCCCACAACCTCCCCCTATCCACCGATGGAAACGCGGCTTTGAGATCCACAAAAAACGCGTACACTCTCGTCCCCTTCTTCGCTAATTCTCTATCCACCACGTGCTGCATCACGTAGATATTGTCAATAGTACTCCTACCCGCCCTAAATCCCGCCTGCGTCTCCGGCAATATTCCTTTCCCCTCGACATCCTTCCGCAGTCTCTCTGCCACTACCATCGCGTATACCTTATACGCCGTATTCATTAGCGTAATCCCCCTATAATTTTCCTGCCTATCTCTATCCCCTTTCTTATACAGTGGCACTATTAGCCCTTCTCTCCACCCTCCTGGGAATCCCTCGCCCCTCCATACTTTCTTCACTACGTCCTTCAGCCTCTCCCTAACTTCTTGTGTACTAAACAGCCATGCTTCGTTCTCTACCCCATCCAGCCCTGCTGCTTTTGACCTTTTCAACTTCCTTATCTGCTTCTCTATCTCTTCGTCATTCAACTCCTCCATCTCTGCCTCCCCCGTTCTTCTACTTCCCCCATCCTTCTTCCTTGAATCCGAGCCCTGGAATGATTCTTTGAAAAACTCTCTCCACTCCTCACTCCCTATCTTCTCGCTAACCCCCACCCTACGCTTCCTAAACCTATTTATTATCTTCCAGACGTCCCCTTCTGTCTTAACATTTGCTAACTCCTCTTCCAGATCTTTCTCCTTTTCCTGTTCTTTCTTCTTACACACCAATCTAAACCCCTTCCTCATTTCTACGTACTCCTCCCTTCTCGCATTACCCTCTTTCCACTTCTTGTACTTCCTCTTCACCTTCCTCTTCATCTTTTTACATTCCCTATCCCACCACGGCTTCACCATTCCTTTCTTCTTCTTTCTAAATACCTTCTTTTGCACACAACCTTTCACCTTCTCTTTCAGATCCTCCCATATCTCTTCCACCGACTCCCCTCCAAAGCGTACCTTTCCTAGCTCCTCTTGATACTTCTCCACCGCCTCCCTCGTCCAGGTCACCCTCTCCCCTATCGAGACTTCTTCCCTGCCTTGTCTTCTGCCACCCTCACCTCTTATCCACAGACTCAATGGCTGATGGTCTGATTCCACCCTCCCCTCTACTGCGAATTTTTCCGTCTCCTCCCATCCTTGCATATTCATGACCACATAATCTATCACCGATACCCCCACCTTACTTACATATGTATATTCTCCCACTTCGTCCCCATTTGCCATACCATTCGCCACTGCCCACCCTCTATCCTCCATCCAGTCCCTTAGAATCTCCCCCTCCTTATTTATTACATTATCCTTCGATTTCCTCTCGAAGCTCTCCCCTTCCCTGTAAAGTCCCTCTTCGCTCCCTATTCTCGCATTAAAGTCCCCACCCAGTACCACCATACCCTCTTCTCTTTCGCCCAGCAGGTCTTCCACTCTTTCTTTAATTCTTTCCATCCCATCCTTGTTGTACACTGTCACAAACTTACACTTTATCCCTCCTATTTTTATTTCCCTCATTTGCACTCCCTCCCCCTCTTCCTCTCCATGAACTTTTTCCTCTAATCCATCTCTAACCCCGGTTATAATCCCCCCACTGGCCCTTCCTTTCTTCTTCACTCTGACCGCCTCCTGAAGTCTCCACCTATACCCCCTTGGTAGCTTTGGCTCTATTCTATCCCATTCCTTTCTTTCTACCCACGTCTCTACCAGTCCAACAACATCAAATTCCTGGATATACCACCAGAACTCCTCGTCCTTCTTCTTTACCCCTGCTACGTTCCAGTACAGCACCTTCACTACTCCTCTACCCTGCGTTACCCCCACCCCCCTACTTCCTACGAAACAAATCCCCCTGCACTTCCTTCAACACCTCTCCCTCCTCATCCCACACCCACATCTTCCGGTCTACTCTTATTTTTCTATATCCTACCTTCGCCGATCTCCCTTCTCTCTTCTCCCTCCTCGCCCTGTCATAAAGCATTCTCTGTACATCCCTTTCCTTTCTCGTCAAATCGTGATCTATGAAAACTCCCGCATCCTGTATCCTACTCTTATTCCGCATTACCCCCAGCTTTTCTTCCCAGCTCTCCAACTCCACAACCGCCACTTCCTTCTCTTTCCTCCCCTCCAACTTAATTTTCCCTACCCTGCCTTTAACCCACCCTATGCTCTGTAGCAGCTCTTCCACGCCCTCCCTTTCTTCTCCACTCTTTAACTTCAACCCTTTCTCCTGTCTGCCTTCTCTTTTCTCTCCATTCTCAACTCCATTGCCCTTATCCGTTCCCTATCCGCCCTCTCCTCCTTTTCATTCCTACGCTCTCCTACTTTATCTTTTATCATATTCTCTACCCTTTCCCAAATACCTTTAATCTCACTTCCCCCACCTTTGTCACCTACTTCCATTTCCGTCCTGCCCTCCACCTTCTCAAGTCTCTTTTCCGTCCTTTCCTGCCACAGCCTGATCTCCTCTCCCATCTTCTTTATTTTAACTTTCTTCTCTTTCCTTTCCCTCTCTAACCCCTCTACTCTCTCCCTCATCTCTTTCATCTCCTTTTCCCATTTCTCATCTCTAATTCTCATTTCTTCCCTCATACCTTCCACCTGCTCTTTAGTCCCCTTCACGTCCTTCCTTAGCTCCCTGATCTCGCCTACCAGCATCCCGATAGCCTCCTTCTCTGACAATCCCTCCATTTTTTTGGGGGGGGGGGGGGGGGTGACCTACGTGCTCTCACGCTTTTTTTGAATGGACTCTCCAATTCGCTTTTGTCCGGACTCTCTCGGCTGTCTCTCTTCCCCTTCAAGAGATCCTCCCCGTCACTTGTGCTCGACTCTCTCTCCCTTACCTTCTCGCTTCCTTCGTTCCGCCTTCCCCCTCTCCCAGACGCGCTACTCGACCCCGAGCCACGCCTTGTTGTTCGTCGTGGCACGTGGAAAATTTCCTCCCCGTCAACTTCACTAGCAGCACTGACAGCACTCTCACTGCTTACCTCCCGCTCTGCCGCCGGTAACTGGGAATTCTCCATGCAATACCCACCGCGGCCGACAGATGTTTCTGCAGCTTCGCCGCCAAATTTTCCCTTTATTTCCCTTGTTTTTTTGTTTTTTTTTCTTTTTCTATAACTTACGGCCCCTGCAGACACCCCTTTCTCTCCCTTTACATCCCCTAACTCTGCTATAACCACCCCTGAGCCCTCAAATGCCCAAGACTCCCGACCGCAAGCTCCTCCGACTGCTTGCCAACCTAACCTCACTTTCACTATCTACCTTAATCCCACCTCACTCCCTCGTCAAAAACCACTTTTTATCTCCCCAATCCACCCCACACAACTCTACTCACCTCCTCGGCTTCCGCCCTCACACTCCACTCACACCTTCCACACAAATTCAGTAAAATCCTCTCACCACCTGTCACCAAACACGTTCTCACTTCCGCCACCAACATGCAAGTCCTACTTCCCTCTTATGTTCCCATTTCTTTAGTTTCACTAGTACCATTCTCTCCCCTCTTCGCTCTTCCCTTCCTACACTTCGCACTTCCTCTATCTCTACCTTAGCATCAATCCTTTTTAGTAATTCTTCTATTCCTTCCATCAGCTCCTTCCCCTCTAATCTTAGACCCTTTATCACTATGTTTCTTTTTCTTTCTTCTCTCTCTTTTTTTTCTATTCTTTGTTCTATTTGTCTCAGCCTTTCCTTCTCCTTATTCCCACTCTCCCCACCTCCAAACTCACGGTATGAGCTTTCAATTTTTTTTATTCTACCTTCCAACTCATCTACCTTTTTATTAGGCTCTTCCTTCTTTTCTAGCCTTTGTTCCAACATCTGCATCCTTTTCTCTAGTTTTTCCCTGACTTCTTTCCATTTCCTCATTTCTTTCCTAAGTTCGGACATTTCCTATCTAATTTCTTTCCTTATTTCCTCCACCATTTTCTCCTGCCTTTCCTCATACATCCCCATTACTTCTATCATCATTTCGCGCGTTTCTTTTAATCTTTCCATTTCCATCGGAACTTTAGCCTCAGCTCTATCTCTTTCTGCCCCCTTATTTTTCTCATCCTGCTCTACAAAACTATGTTTTTCCGGTGGCGTTCTGTACATTTTTGGATTTTTCAAGCTTGACCCTATATCTTCCTTGTCTTCACTGCTTCCCCTATCCCCTCTCTTCCTTTTGATAAATGCCTCAATCGACCCCATGCTCTTCGCCCTCAATCTATCCTTTTCTACCGTTTTCCTATACTTTCCCCTTTCCCTCCTTTCTTTGTTCTCCCCTTTTGGTGTACTGAAAACTTCCTGATCTGAATCCCTGCTTTCCTTGATAGTATTCGCTCCGCTAGCCATGAATCCAATTCAAACGATCCCGCCTTCTATCGTTCTCTGTCTCCATCTATCGTCGCGTTTACCTGCCTTTCCTTTCTCCTTCTCTACCCTTCCCTGCTACAACCAACCTGGTCCTCCCACCCTGTCACAAATCTCAAACCCACCTAACCTCAACTTCCACACAAATCTGTCCTGATCCTCAAAAATATCCTCACCCCCTTGCTCAGCTTTCAATCTCTCAATCAACCCCTCACAAACGAACCCCTCTATATACATCCACAATCCACTCACCTCAAATTTCACCACAATTATCAGAAAAACTCAGCACCAAATTTCATTTGTTTATTTTTGAATATTCCATTTTTACTTCCTTATTTTAAATTTATTATAACAGTTGTAGCGAACCTCAAAGCATGTCCTAGGTTCTTTCAGAGAAAGTTGTAAGTGTTCAAAATTATATCACTTTCAAACTATTTTAACTTAAAATTAGTACTATTTAGTGATTATAAGTTTAAAATTAAGATCAAACAGAAATCCACTTTATCATGAATAATTTTCTGCAAAATGAGCATGAAGAAGATTTAAAACTAAAAAGTAGATTTCTAAACTACCTCACTTTTCGGCTCACTAGAGGCAAATATAACCAATTGAAAAAAGAGGGAGAAAAGGAGAAAAAGTCAACCAAAAAACCAATCTCTCACTTTTTCCTTTATCCGTCTTTTTTATTCTACCAGCGAACCAATATGTTTCGGAGTCAATTCGGACTCCCTCATCAGGGATTATTGTTTCTTGAAAAATCTAAATTCAAAAATGTCATTTACAAATTAAAAATTAAAAAAAAATGAAACAATGCTAATTTTAAAGCATACATTCAGAACCCTGAAATTCGACCGATTCGAGGTTTATTTTATTTTAAATAATTCAATTTTATTTATTTTATTTTTGAATGTTTGATTTATAATTTCTTATTCTAAATAAACAGTCAAATATTGTTAAATATTGGAGCAAAAATTTGAATTAAAAATTTTCAAACTGAATGCTTAAATATGGAGCATTTTAGAATACAATAATATTTGAATAGGGTTTGGAATTGAATAAAAGCATTTAATTATGAATATATTAATCAAAATGTTTTTGAAAATTGAAAAAAGCTTTTGAAGTTTCAGTCGGGTGCAAACATTTAATTAATTACTAAGGCTTTCGAATTAAAATAGTTCAATTTTTAATGTAAAAATGTATAAATTATTTAATTATGAACAGATTCATAATCGTCTTATAAAACCAATTTTATTATTATTCTATTGTTAAGAGTCGAACTATAGTTCAATTTTAAAAATAAATACTTAATTCATATTTAGAGTTTATCGGCTCAACAGTTTTCTCGTTTTCTTTTTTTGTCAAAGTTAACCCGTGCCCCCAAGCTTTTGAAATTAACATGGGGTTTTAAATTGGAAAAACTTGCTTTTCAAAAAAATGGAAAAAAGAGCTACTTGTTATAAACTTTTTGTGAATTGAAGTATTGAAACCTCTTAACGCATATTCAAAGAATAAGTTCCACCCAGTAAGTTTTAATTTTGACTTCGCACCCCCCTTTCAAGCCATTGTTATTGTGCTTGTAAAGTGACCCAAAAACTGCAAAATAGCAGTTTTCTATTAAATTCATACTAAAAACGGTATTCTTTGGATTCTTTCAACAAGTATTATTCCTAATTGTTAAGGGGCGAGTTTCCAAGTATTTTGTAAATAATTTTTAATATACCTACATTGGATAGTTTATAAGAGAATGTAATACACTACCATGCAAAAGTTTCTAGACCTATCTTTTTCAATACTTTATAAAAGCACTCTAATTTTAAAAATATTCAACTCCAAATTTACTTCCAATTACTACACGAAACCTGATTAAATTATACGCCTAATGTTCTTAAATTGAAAGCAATATATTAATTTTATTAGAAGTTATTTAAAAAAATACAAATTTTAATGTTTCCAAAAAATGTTAGTAAATCAAAAAGAAATTAATATTTTTTAATCTCTTTGCACTGGTTTTAAAGATAATTTTCTTAATTTAGTGACTTGATGAGATATTTCTAGAATTTTTCCTTCGATGCAATCAAAACCTAAGCTTAATATAAAGAACTTATCAATATTGATATAAAGTCTGGTTTTCGTAACTGAATTTAAAAATTTAATAGAACAGTATTCTAACAGACTTGTTCAACCTATTGGAAAATAGATGTCCAGAAACTTTTGCACGATATTACAATATTACATATAAGAGAAAATAAATTTTTGTACTCCTACATTATGTTTACACATAAATCTGTCTTGGGTCGTAGTGTAGGACGCACGTGATGTTTTTTTGAAACGATATCGTTCTACCTCCAACTATAAACAAAATATTAAACTTGTGCACTTGGCTTTTTGAACCAGTTTGCTTGTTCTGGCATTTCAAAGAATTGACAGGTGTCTCATTGGAGAAGTTGAGCTCAAATTTCGAGGACAAAATGCAGAAAATTCTACTGTATGGTCAGCATAAGCTGCATCTAAAGTACAAAGAAAATTTGACAGAAGCTGAAAAACATCACAAATTGTTGGATGTATTGCAGATACATTTTAAAGAAAATGAAACGAACCTGCTTTTGCAATGTCATGCAAGTATTTTTTATAGCAGTACTTTTTTAGACTCATGAACACTTCAATCGCCGGCAGACTTGGCAGAGATAAAATTCGATACCCTTTTTTTCTCCCTTTTACGACTCAAATTTCTTGTCAATATTTAGGTTTTAAAAACTCATATTCAGTTGCATTCAATTGTACCTTTTATAAAGCTAAATTAAGAGAGCTTAGATCATTTTGTAGGTCTTTGCGAAAATTACAGGACATTTCTTCCTGTTTTGAACAAAAGATACCCCTTTTTATTTAAAAATAAAATGTTGAATTTATATTTTTGATAATTCATAATGCTTTATTTTTATTTACATTCTTATGCTTAATTATTTTTCCAGGAAAAAGTAAAGCAAAACTTTCTTGTGGATGTGACATATCCGTGCATTATTAACCGAAGTGAGTATTGAATTTTTTTTATTTATTTGTAACAGGGTAGCCGCTGGTTGTAGTATAATTTTCAAATTCATTTTTTGAGTGTCAAGAGAAATATTTCTTCACGTTCCTAATATTTAACGATAAATTGTGTCCAAAATTACTCGAACTCGTTAAAAGCAGAATTTCGGAAAATTGGTCCTTATCCAGTTGTGATTCTTATTTCTTCAAATGGTATCATTAATTAGTTATTCTTTTTAGCAACGTCAGACGATGATGCAGAAATCAATGAAAATGAGATTATCTTCAACGCACAAGAAACACAATCGAACTTGGCCAATAAGGAGAGAAAATTCGAATATTTCCTTATATTCGTGGGTCAGGTGGTTTTACAGTCTGAAAGTTTCGTCTATTCACTGAAGTTGTTGATTGCAATCTATTTCGTTTTTAACAAAACGTATCCAAAAAATTTCGGGTGCACTTTGCAATTTCTTCGAATGTATTTTTTAAACATCTCGCGTCCGGACACAATATGTAGAGCAATAAACAAAATGTGTAAAAATAAGTCTCTTACTTTAAGCAAGGCTTAAAAAAATAATTTCAAATGATTTTAACTAAATTAAAGCAAATATAATATGAGGCTTCTCAGTTGAAGCTGGCTGTTTATTGTAGACTTCAGTTTTTCTCGCATTCGTGGAATTCAGAAAGAAGCCAAATTTTGTACTTTAGAAACTTTCTTCTCAGAAAAGCAATTTTTCTGACTTGAAATTTGATAGCAATAAATATATGAGCGGGCTTCTGTATTCTATGAGAATGCATTTCATAATAGTTTAATGAATTCAGAAATAATATTCCTTATTAGCAACAATTCATCGAAAACAGCAGTCGCAATTACGAGCAATATTTTATACAGTAAACCAGGTGTAAACTGTAAACTCGTAAACAGTGTTTATTTTCTTTAGGGCTATAATAATCATAACATGAATCATAATTGTTTGGCCGTTTCGATAAGTTCTACATAAATATTTACTTCTTAGTTGTAAACGAGGGTGGTCAATAAGGGCTGTTTTGGAGCCCCGAATAAGAAAAAAATGTTTTTTCGTGCTACTCAAAACTATCAAAAATGTGAACTGCCTTGTCTGATCGTTTATTTTCAATGGTTATTGCGTCAGAATATTGTATTAAACTGATTTTTTCTAATTCTGATCCCAAGAACATGCTTTATTGACTTTCCTGCTTTTGAAGTATAGCCAACATCGTTCCAAATTAATCAATCTTTCTTGTAGCTTGTATTTACCCGTGATCCAAAAAATGGAAATCTAGCTTTCAAGCCAGTTGCATAAGAAACTGTTCCATCGGTATTTATCACTTTGAAGATTCGAAATTTAGTGACTTCACCATCGTAGTGTGAATAGTACTATCCTCTATTTTCGTTTTTATTTGGTCCAAATTCGTATTTCAGAATTTCTGTTTTCTATTTTTCCTATTTTATTTTGTTCTTTCAGTTTGAAAAGATAAGTTTCGGCCTGTGAAACTACTTAACATTTTATAATTCGCCTACTATAGTCCAAGCCAAATTTAAGACAAATTTGTAATAAGTTTACTGTACTGCTTGCACTATTAACCGACTGTTTTATAAGAAGTTTTATGCTGTGAATACCTCCAGTATTATCAACAAAAAAGATGTTTAATTTAAAACACTTCGTATGTATAATGTATAAATCTTCCGCTTACTTTAGAGTTCAGATTGTAATATTTTTTAAATAATAGCAAAAGCTTGTTTATAAAATTTGTTATTTGTGTTTGTTGGCTGTGACCAATGTTTGAAACCTTCTACGTGATATGTGTTTATGCATAGTTAAAAGATGTATTCAAAAAAATTAATTTATTTATTTTTATTCGTACATATGTCAATTTATTTTGTTGATAATTACGTAATATACCGAAAAAAAACGTACTGTATCATTAAACAAGAATGTTTTCATTTAAAAGATGGCTTTCTGCTGTATTCCTTATTTGAACAGGAAATTTACCATTTCTAGTCAAATTACCATTATTCACATTTCTCATGTAGGTGCTAAGGAAAATTTTCATAACCCAAAAATTGAATTCCATACTAAAAGTGGATATTCGTTATTGTCGGTTAAAACGTTACTTTGGGAGTAGGTAATAATCGGACCTACTCTGAAAGTAGTAAAATTACCAGATTTTTTCACAGTGTACCTGTGTACTGCTCCCCCACTACGCGTCTTCCTCTCACTCAGCCGAACTTCTGCGCCGAACCTGGTCAGGAGTACTTTGGACTTAATGAGGACTATAATGCGGAATATAAAATTTTTTCGATCTAGCACTTGGTAATTTACAAATAAAATATTAGAAATCTACGAATCATAGCGATTTCAACCATATTTTATTAGCCCTAAAAAGTTGAAAATCAAAGAAAGAACGTTTGATTTTGTGTCATATACACATCCATCATTTTTTTCAGTGTATTTTACTAAAATCGATTCGAGCCAGGTTTAGGCACTCGATATTGAGTTCCCTGTTGAGATAATCCCTTTGTCTCTCAACTTAGCTACCAGTATTTCCTCGTTTTTTTCTACAACAAAAACGAAAGAATTATTTTAGGTGTTTTATGTTTCTAAAGAATTAAAAAAAAACGGAGCCGTCGTTCTCGTCGCGTCGTTCCGAAATTTCTAGGCGACTACTTTACTAGTAGAAAAGCCTCAAGCTTTTGAAGAAATTCGTACATTTTTTGCTAATAAAGGCGTTCACCAATTGAAACCAAATCAATTATACTTTTTAAGGATCCTGATATACTGCTTTTTCACATAGTTCCAATTTCGATTTACATAATTTTGTTTTTTAAGTCACCCTAATATATAATATATTATCTTATGTATAATATAATAGTATAATATATTGAAGACATAGAAAAGTATAAGAAATCCGTGTTCGATTATTTTTAATATTTTAAAATTTTTAATTTGCCGACTAGGTGTCATGCAGATAATACGTCACACGTTTCTCTTTTGTTTATGTCGTTGTATCCCTTTTGGCTTAAAGGAAATTTTATTCTCGTCTTTATTTAAGCAAAGGAAAAACGTGTGTAGTGTTATGTGCACGACCCCCTATATTAGATTAGACCAGGGGTCTTCAAAGGTAGACCCTGTACCTACCGTCGATTCCACTTTGACAGTTCGATCAGCTTTGACACAGAACTGTGAAGAAGAATCCCCATTCTTTGCCTGAGTCGAAGTTCCGGACAGAGTTGCTTCTTTCACAGCAGGAAAAAGGGGGTGAGGGATATTTAAATCATTTTTTTGGACTTGAAACTCGTATTTTTTGATGTAGGAATAGGTATAAGTCGAAAAGCAAAGGGATTATCTCCACAGGGGACCCAACATCCAGGAAGGGTAGTTAGGTGACTGTGGAGGAATTAGTGACTGCCCGTTTTAATTTAATCCCAAGTAGAAGGTTCTATTACCTGCCATTAATTTTTTACAGACACACAAATAAAGCTAAAAACGCGTTTTTTTTAGCATTGAACCGCGTTTTTCTCAATAACTTGACGTGATGAAGTATTTCTGTTACCAAATTCGGAATCCGCGTCCAAAAATCTATCAAAAATGAGAGAAAAAATTCCGAAAACAAAATCGTGTAGGAGAGTGTTATTGTTTAAAATGTTTAATTTATTTGTTTAGCGTGAATAAATATTGACGTATGGAAAATTGAAAGAAATTTAAATGTCTTTATATTTATAAATATTAGCCGACGGCAGTAGCTGGTGTCGTGATTCTCTTCTAGTCGATACCTCGAACGTTAAGCACGGATGGGTGCGGTTAGCGCTCAGATAGATGACCGTTCGGGAGCCTCGCTGACTCGTGTTTTCACTGCATTTAAGTCCCATGAAGTTTAACACGTATTTCCCATAAGAAAAAAAGATGTTTTTGTAATTTGATTTTTTGTTGAATTTGATCCATTTCTCTTCACAATTAGCCATAGAATACGAATAAATAATAATAATACTAATCTCGGGCGACACCATCACCCGAGAGCTCTGGCTCTTTCAGTCAGCCACGTTGCTTTGGGCTAACTCCCAATGCAGCGAATTATGCTGTTACGACACCAGTATAGCGCAGTGCCACCCACAATAGGCCTCTCTCGGATGAAGGCCATGGTTCAGTTGGGAGTGGCAATAGGAACGAACCGAGGCGACGAACAGGCAATGGCCCCGGACAAACGCGAGAACATCGATTTAAATGGTCGGACCAACTCAGGAGGGACCTCCTTACCTGTTGGCAAAGAAGCTCACCGGCGCGAAGAGGATTCATGAAGAGGTTACATGACCGTTGAGTCAATATGCACCCGGAATATGCTCATAAAGCGCCTCAGTTTTTTAAGAGATCAGGTATCCTGCTTGCGAAAAAACAGATATGAAGCTCTTTATCAACAAGAAGAGGAGCACATCCTCCAGCAAACATTCCACCCGTTCGAGCAAGACCCCCTTTGCAGATAGCCGATAATGCCAACATGAGAAGTAGGAGATCTATCCACCAAAAAGTCTTCCTCAGGATGGACAAATTAGCTGAAGCTAATACTTCTATCGCCGATTTGCTCCCCAAAGATGTTAACCTCTGGAATCTAAACTGCATAGTTTACGAGAAGGCGGTCTCCCTGCTTAGGGACAATAGAAGTAACGATACTTCAGTACGTCTGAGTAAGACTCGTGAGCGTATCCGCCCAGTCGAGAAGAGATTCAAGTCTTCTGGGAGCAAGTATATGGAGATACTTATCAGCTAAATTAAAACGCTTCTGATATATCACTGTCTCGTAACTTTTTCCAAAGGCAAAGGATACAAGGTCCAGAGGAAGAGTGTCCACTAATTACTGCTGAAGAAGTGAAGCAAGTTATCGCTAGAACTAAGAAAGTTTCAGCGCCAGGGCCAGATAAATTCAACAATTTTTGGTGGAAGAAGTTTACTTCTACGCACCAACATCTAGCTCGTATATTTAATACTTTATTAAACGGAGAACAACCCTTCCCGCAGTGGCTAGTGGAAGGACGCACGGTATTGATCCCTAAGATCGGAGATTTGTCAAGTCCAAACAACTACAGGCCCATAGCTTGTTTAAACACCAGCTACAAGCTATTCACTGGCATCCTCAAAGAGAGGGAGAACCTGTTAATAGACAGGTGTATCACCCAGGACTCGAGCAGGTATCGACGCAATCTGTCCATGGCTTGGATTGACTACCGTAAGGCATTCGATAACACGAACCATGAGCTACTTATTAAGCTCCTTGAGTGCCTGTAGGTGCATCCAAAAATAGTAAGATGCATAAAAGAGCTTATGCTTGTGTGGTGGACAAGATTTTTCATAAAATCTGACAAAAGACAAGTGACAACAAGCTACATCACATATAAGAGGGGGATCTTCCAAGGGGACTCTCTAAGTCCGATACTTTTCTGCATCCCCCTCTTGGCTCTATCTATTGTGCTCTGAGGCAAAAGAACAGAAGAGAATATAAGCCCGCCATACAGAAGAGAATATAAGGTCAACCACCTTTTATACATGGACGACCTTAAACTCTTTGCTTCCTCGAAAGAGGACCTTGACATTCTTACCGAGGCGGTAAATAGGTATTCTAAAGCGATTGGCATGAGCTTCGGACTGGACAAGTGTGCCTGCGTCCACCTACACCAAGGAAGACTAGGAACTACATCATCGCGTGACGATCAGGATGTTCAACTCATAGGCGGAAATACCATTCAACATCTTGGTATTGGAGAAACATATACATATTCTCGAATACCGCAAGCGGAAATGGAATGTCGATGAGTTGAAGCAACTCGACCAAAGCACACGCAAGATGATGATAATACATCGAAGTCTTCGTCCTAGATCTTCCGTACCACGAATATATCTCCCTCGAAATAAAGGGGGTACAGGCTTGCTAAGCTTAGAGTGTCTTCATCGCAGAACAGTTCTGGCTACAGCTTGCTCAGTTCTAAATAGCACAGATTTCCTTATGCGACTCGTACATCAACATGAAGTCGCCAATGGTGCGGCGTTTCTATACCGTGCCGCAGATAGGGCCGCAAGGAGCTTGACCTCCCATTTGATTCCAGCGACACTACACATGGCCTAGCATCACTAACACCTCTGGTGCTCAAAAGTCGTATACAAGAAGCAGAACATACGCTTCTACTAAGAGAACATGCTGACAAGCCGCTTCATGATAAATTCTACGGCATCATACGTAGAGAAGAGATCTCGATGGGTCTGTCCAACATGTTTCTCAAGTCTGCTGGATTGAGATCGGAGACTGAGGGATTTCTTTTTGCCTGTCAAGACGGCGTTATAGACACCTTAGTTTACCGCGAGCGCATAATGAATGTACCTGTAAGCGATACCAACTGCCGAGCTTGCAAGCAAGAGCCAGAAATACTTGGACATGTTCTCAGTGGATGCTCTAAATATACACGCTACGGGTACATAGAGAGACACAATGCGGCTCTAAAAGTGTTATATTACCATCTTAGGCACTTCTATCGTGTTGATCGTATCAGTGCTACGAAGTCTGATATTGTCCTCCAAGATCTGAAGAACAAGATCATTTGCGTGACTGAATTCTCGGCACTAGCCGATGACAATATCACGGAAAAGGAGGGAGAAAGATGGGCGAAATATCAAGCACTTCTTTTTGAGCTGGCTAGGCTGTACCAGGGCTACAAAGTCCATCTTATAATTCTCATACTCGGCTGTCTTGGAGGTATGAAAGCTTCATTCATGAGCCAATTCAACAAGATTCCGGCTTGCCAGCGTCAGGCTCATTCCATCGCGAACCGGATGCAAAAGTGAAACCTTCATCTCCAACTGTCCCGTCTACCGCGTAAGGTCATCCGCGGCTAGAGACCTAACTCCAAGGAACTGTTTTGCCCGATGTTATCACTCGTAAATTTCCCGCTCTTGCTTACCTTCTGGGACAGAAGGAGCAGAAGCGGATGAAGTACACGTTCCAGTTGCTTCGGGATTCATTGCTTTAAGAAACCATGATCGTAGCTTCCGGAGCCTAGAACTTTTCAAATATCACCCACATAAGTATGTTTTATAGAGTCCCAAAAACCCCATGAGTGAAATAATAGGTTTTGCGAGTTTTTGGAGCTAATGATGATTTTTTTGCGTTTTTTTTTCATGCAAATTGTTTCTAATACGCGAAATACTACTTTATACTAATAATAAGATATTAAAATAAATTGTTTGAATAACTTATTATTGTTTTTAGCAATTTTCTGTAAAAAAAATACAAATAATGATTAAAATAAATTAATTTTTTCTAAATTATATTTAGAGGTCGCTCAAGTCCCATGAAGTTTCAGACGTATTTCTTATAAGGAAAAAATACGTTTTTGTAAATTGTATTCAGAAAACTCAACATTAGGTATATCGAGTTGAATTTGGTCCATTTCTCTTCACAATTAGCCATAAAATGCAAATTGTTTCTAATACATGAAATACTACTTTATACTGATAATAAGATATTAAAATAAATTGTTTAAATAATTTATTATTGTTTTTAGCAATTTTCTCTTAGAATAGGGATAGAAAGTCGAGGTTTTTTTCGAAAACTTTGTATTTTTTGTCCAATTTTCAATTAGAGTGAGATAATAGTTAATTAATGTTGTCAAACATAATTGTTTAAACAATTTTTCATTATTGTTAATAATAATCTCTAAGAATAATGCTAGAAAATTGCAGTTTTCTCTGAAATTTTTAACAATTTGCCTACATTTCAATTACAGTGCAATAATAATTAATTTAAGTTAACAAAAATAATTGTTTAAACAATTTGCTACTATTGTTAATGATATTCTCTTTATTTAATGCTAGAAAATTGCGGTTTCTTCTGAAACTTTAAACTATTCGTCTATGTGTCACTATTCGGATGTTTTCAGTGAATTATTTTTGCTCTTGTACCAATGTTTAAAAAAAATTAATTCAAACAAAAAAGCTATCTTCACAAGAGACAAAAACAAGGTTAGGAGTAGGTGGGAGGGCTATATCTGTAAATGACTTGTAAAAGTTTTGTTTTGAATTACTACATACCACGCTGGAAACACCAATTCCCGTTAGATCACTGAAGTTAAGCAGTGTTGGGCGTGGTTAGTACTTGGATGGGTGACCGTTCGAGAATAATACTACTGCGTTGCTGTTGGCGGTCGTGGGTGTGGTGAGCCCACACTTGTAGTTATTTACTACAAGAAACTATCCACCTAGAAACACTACCCGAATCGGGTAGTGTCACGCCTACCCCTAGAGGCTCGCCGAAAGGGAAACGGCTTAATGGTATAATGGTAAAAGAAAAATTTGGAATTGCACGTATATTAGTATCAGCCCCCCCCCCCCCCCGTCCCTTCCTAGAGAAAACACGTCTCGTCGATAATAATATACATATATAAAGATTAAAAATACCTAAAACATATAATTTATTATAACATCTCACGGGACAAAGTAGACTTACTGCAGTGCTTCCGGTACTGTGTTACCACTTGTAGTAAATATTTTTTCAGACTTTCGTCTCTAGTAAGAAGGAAATTAAAGTATGATATTCTACATCGGTTTTCCAATGATTCGCGTCTTTGCTAAGAAAGGATGTGTTAATTTGAAAGTGAGTGAATAAATCTTTTGATTTTTTTTAGATAAGATCGTCGATATTCTTCGTGAGAATCTCATGAATGGATGAGGCTGGTAGACGCTTCAAGTTCTCCGGATGCTGGGCTTTCGTTTCCGAAGCTTTTCGCATCAAATTTGTATCTTGTGGCACTAGTTCTTCGCTAAAAAAGGCTAATGCTGCTGTTTTTGGAGTCAAATACCACAAGTGGTTTCCTTTTTTATTTTTAAAAGGGTCTTAGAAACTTCCCTACCTTGTTCGGCTTAGAGATACAGGTCTTTCATTAATTGCAGATCCTGAACCAGTGCTTTTTCTGCTCGCGGAGCTTTAGCCCAGTATTTAATGTAAATCAATACCAGGAAAACGAAAATCTGCCTACAAGCAGATTCTTCTGCAGGAGACATGAGGTACTACTTTCACAGCAGGAACATTTTTAGGCAGTAAATGGCTTTTTCCATCCACCTTGCCTGATGCATAGCACCTGGACGACAAAAAATATTCCACGCTTTGGGATGCTGCCCAAAAATATTACCGCCAGCTCGAGGATCTCCCTATAGTCCTCCAGATAGTAATCGTTGTTCCTTATCTCTTAGGGCATTTTTTATATATTGGTCATTGAGGCCAGGTTCGTAGTTCTGGCAGTCTATACCGGCCCACTTATCCTGAAATTTTTTGAAGAAAGGAACGGATAGTAACTGTTAGAAATTTTTCTCATTCGTTTGTTGCGTTTTTGACTGACGATATCAATTCTTCTTAAGAATCTGCTATTCCCCAAATAAATCTTTTATTTTTTTTTAAACAGCGTTGCTTACTTTGCACAGGTAAGCGTGCTTTGGTCCAAAAATGTTTCACATTGTTTAACACTAAAACAGAACTCTCTGTTATATTGAGTTTTAAATGACGATGATTATAAAGGAAAACCCGAAGCACTTGTAAGTTCGATGGTAATCTACTTCCGGTAATTCCCCGATCCATATAATCAATCATGTACATTTTTCCACGTGATTTGCGTTCGACATCCAACCGCGCAGCCGTAGCTATCCACGCCAAATGTTTGCAGTCGAACTCAGAATGGAAAACTAACTCAAAATCTTGATAGATTGTTAAAACTCCTTTACAAAGCAAGGCAATGTTTTCTGAACTCAGTTATACCCATTATCCAAGTATAACATGCAAAAGGTGCAGAAACAAGTTTTTGGTCAATTTTTTGCATCTCTAAATCTACGGAGATGAGCGTATCTCACCGAAGTCTCTCAATAACTACCTACTTCAAGGACGGGTTATATTTAATATGATCCATGTAGCAGATTTTAAGCATATTTCAAATATCTGCTTTATTTTCGAAAAAAATGTTCACAGAAAAGAAAGAGATTTAAAATATGATTCTCTCAAAGGGATGGGGAGGAGTTAGGATGGGCGAAGAAAAGATATATACACTGGCATACGCGGACGATACAGTGTTGATGGCAGATGATGAAGAAGGGATGACAGGATTAATTACAGGATTGGAGAAATACTTAGATGGGAAAAAATTGAATTTAAATATAGAAAAGACAAAGATAATGAGGTTTAGAAAAGGAGGAGGAAGAAAGAAAGAATGGACGGGGAGATGGAAGGGAAAAAAATTAGAAGAAGTAAAAGAGTTCAAGTATTTGGGATATACCTTGCAAGCAAATGGAGATCATAGAGCTCATATAAGAGAAAGGATAAAAAAGGCAGCAGGTGTAATGAAACAGATATGGGGAATAGGAAAAAGAAGATTTAAAAAAAATTGGAGAAGGAGAATATGGTTATTTGAGAGTTTGCAAGAAAGGTATATAAGGTGGACGCTAGGAGTAGACTGGAGGACGCCTGGATATATGGTGAGAGAAGAAGCACAGAGAGATAAATTAAGTAATAGAGCGGGTAAGAGAGCATGGCAATTTGAGACGAAGTTAAGGGAGGGGAAGGGAGGAGAGTTAGCAAAAAAGTGTTTGAAAGAGGTAGAAGAAAGGAGAGGGAGGGCAGTAGAACTAACAAGATGGGAAGAAGAAAGGAGGGAGTTTTTTAGTGCTAGAGATATCGGAGAGGGAAATGAAGTAAGCTATGAAGAATTGGAGAAGAGGGACAGGGAAAGACAATTAATGGAAAGATGGGGAATGATTGAGGAATCAAAATATAATAAATGGTATAAGATAATAAAAAAGGAAGGAGTACCAAAGTATTTAGAAAAGGGATGGGGAGAGAGAAGATGGACCAGAATAGCAAGATTTAGATTGGGAAACGAGGTAAAGGAGGGGATGTATTGGGAAAAGGAAGAGAACAGAAAGTGCAGAATATGTGAATGGGAGGAGGAAACATGGGAGCATGTATGGGAAGGATGTAGGAGAGGTATAGATGATAAAGGAAGCTGGCAAGAAAATGTGGTAAAGATTCTAGGGGAGGATGGAATGGGTGAGGAGTGGATGAAGGAGTTGCAGGGGGCTAGAGGGGCGAATGAGAAAGAATGGATGTGGAAAAATGACAAAATGAGAATGAGATAGAAGAGAAGTACAAGTGAAGGAAAAAGGAAACGGAAGTCGCATAGATTCGAAGCGTAAAGATCTGTAAGTAGTCACATGTAGACATTCTGTAATAGTATAATAGATTAAGATGCGGATGCGCTCGCTCTCACTCGCTCTCTCGCGTTCTCGCCTTCGATCGCTCGCTCGCTCTTCCGATAGTAAAATTGCGCTATTCATATAGAAGTAAGGAGCTAGATTTAAGAGTTGATGTAAATAGTTGTAAATAATTGTAAATAGTAAGGATAAGATAATATAAAATTTGTGGATGGTCTTGTGAGATACGGAAGTCATGTAAACCGTTAGGGGACACATTATGAATAAAGAAGAATATGATTCTCTCTAATGTTAATTTATTGTTTGTTCATAACTAAAAAGGCAAAGCAAAGTTAAACTTTTCGGAAAACACTGCAAGTTTCTAGCACTCATCTTGGAGAAGATAGTTATAAACAAAAAATTGTCTAAAATAATATTTTTGTAAACTTGAATTAATTATTACCTCACTAAGTGAAAAGTGGACAAAAAGTAAAAAATTTCAGAAAAAACCTGCAACTGTCTGGCATTAATATAGACGAAGTAGACAAATCGTTGAAAACTTCAGAAAAGAATCGCAACTTCGTAGCATTTTTCA
This sequence comes from Andricus quercusramuli, assembly GCA_932178445.1. Lineage (NCBI taxonomy): Eukaryota > Metazoa > Arthropoda > Insecta > Hymenoptera > Cynipidae > Andricus > Andricus quercusramuli. The sequence continues at coordinate 38,088 of CAKNXH010060957.1, forward strand.
AATTGAATATTATTAACAATAATAATAAATTGTTTAAACAAATAATTTTGTTAACTGTAGTTAATTATTTACCTCACTCTAATTGGAAATTGGACAAAGAGTGTACAATTTGTGAAAAAACTGCAATTTTCTAGCATTTGTGAACGATTCGGTATCTTATCGCCACCTAGTCTGGGCACGACCAAGAGTTTGTTTTATTTTGGCGCCAGCCACGGAAGTTACGATCATTTTTTCAATCGTGGCCTCTTGGCGGCTCGGGACATTTGGTTTATTTGCCCTTTTATCTATTTTTTTTAAGCCGGCTAACTATAAAAAAAAATACGGCAGGAGCTAGGAGTGGGGAAGAGGGGAAAGATAGGAAACACAACAAGCCCGAAAGAAATGAGTGAGACCATTAGTTGTTTTTTTATAACAAAAGAAAAGCCTTACTTTAAGCGCACAAAATTAAATAGTTTCTTTTACAATTGGTTACATCCGTAAATAAAAGAGAAGAAAGAAAATTGCGACACGGATACCCAAATCATGACAAATATATTGTATATGTTGACATGTCAAAATCGATGATTTTCTCATTAGTTTAAATCCCGAAAAAAGTAATGAATTACCGACGGAAAAAATCAGATTACTCGAGCACTGCGCGGAAACATGAGTCGAATCAGGCAAAAAAATCATATTTTTGAATAAGAAAACGAAACGAGGCCAGGTTAAGGTTCTCCCACTAAAAACAACAGAGAATACGATATGGATAGGATTTCAACCTTAACCCTAATCCGCCCACGGGGTCATATATGGTACGGCGAGCAGTGTTTTATGAAAAACGACTTATCCTAGTCTTTCACATTTAAATCTCGCGCAAAACCGTTGTATACTATTCAGGGAGGTTACCCAAATAATGTTAGGCTACTGTTTAGTGCAAGTTGGCAACCTTGAGCTGCGGAGGGTATTTCCCGTTTCAGCTTTTGTGTGTGAATCTCAAAATGGACGTCCGATTCACGTAAGTACATTTTTTCCTAATGTTTGCAATGTCTGAAAGGTTAAATGTTTATCGTGTTGTGTGCAGGAGAGTTTGGAGGAATACTTAGAATAGCTTTTTCCCCTGTCAGTGCTCGTATACGTTTTTTTCCGCAAACACAAAAAACGATACACTTCTTCAAATTTCAAAAAAAATTACGATTTAAATTGTCAACAAAAATATTCCAAAGTAAGTAGATTTCAACCTGTATATCAAGAATTTTATTTAAATGTTTTTACCCTCATGTACCTTATGAAATTTCAAAAAATCGAAAAATGTCGACTTTTTCGCCATTTTTTTAGAATTACGGTAAATTTCTCGACTATTTGACCACATAAGGTGATACACGTAAATGTAAATGTATTTGAAATATATCGCGGCAATCATATATAAGTAATTTTGCTATTCAAATAATTTTTTTGGCTTTGAAGTTCAAAAATTATTTGAATGTGATATATTGCTCTTTATTTGACAATAAAATTAATGTCCGTTATCTAAATTATATTGTAGGGATATCACGCTTCATGAGGCAATATGCATGCTAGACGATGATGAGGTGAACGTGGATGCCATCTACGTGGAACCACCTGATCCAACAGTACAGTCCGACGCCGATTCAGGGGAAGAGACGGTGGTGGTCAGGTTGACAATCAACCCCGAGGAGAGTTCTGCTTCCTTCTTCGAGTCTTCTAATGCTATCAAATTAGAATCCAGCGATGATGAAGAGGACGTGGTGCCAACTAAGCGTAGCCGCCGCAGCGCTGAACATGGAAGAGCTCGTGGAAGGAGCAGGGGCTGTCGTGGTTCACGCGGCTTAAGAGAGCATGGTCGTCGAGGTTCCAGGGAAAACGCCAGACGTCGAAGTGGCTCCCACGTATCACCTCTACCAGAGCCAAGCACTTGGAAAAGGGAAGATCTGCCTGCATCGTCTGTGGTACGTATTTTCCCACAAGCCGATCGCACTATATATCGAAACTTGAAATCCGTTGAAGTGTTTGAGAAAATTATGGATGACGAAATTGTTGAACTATTAATTGTGGAAACTAACAGGTATGCTGGATTCTTGAATTGTCAGTATCCTAATGTCACAAAAGAGGAAATGAAAGTTTTCATTGTTATATTGCTACTCTCTGATTACAACAGAGTGCCCTCTATAAGATCTTTCTGGGAAGACGGTAAGAATGTTTATAACCAGATGGTCGCAGATGCCATGCGTCGCAATAGATTTCTGGAAATAGCGCGGTTCATTCACTGTGTCGATAACACAGGATCTGCAGGACAAATATTGGAAGATGCGACCCCTAGCATACCTTGTACAAGACTGTTTTAAGAAGTTTTTTATTCCTCAGCAAAAGCTTGATTATGATGAGTCAATGTTAGCTTACTACGGGCGACATGGCTGTAAGCAGTTTATACGTGGAAAACCCATACGTTTCGGGTATAAGATTTGAACACCCAGAACGGATAGCTTGTTGATTTCAATATGTATTAGGGGAAAAATCCAACAGGTAACGTTGATTATGAAGCGAGGTATGGGAAATGCGCAGCCCCCCTTGTGACAATGTTGGATAACATGCGTGACGATGTCAAGCAACTACCATTTGATCTTTACTTTGACAATCTCTTTACTGGGATGAACCTTTTGTGTCATCTGAAACAAAGGAACTATGGAGGTACTGGGAGAATCAGGGATAATAAGTTGCCAAAAAGCTGTGAGCTTATCACCAAAAAGGACCTAGAAAAGCAGGGAAGAGGCTCCTATGACTAAAAGAGGGATACGGTGACAGGTATCCTGGTTGCCCGATGGATGGACAATTCCGTCGTTACGATGGCGTCAAACTGTCATGGAATCAATCCTACATCCCAGGTTGCACGCTACTCTCAAAAGGAAAAGAAGAAAATACAAGTCAAACGGCCAAAGCTCGTAGGGGAATATAATAAATACATGGGTGGTACTGACAAAATGGATCAGAATATTTCACTCTACCGTATAGGCTTCAGAGGCTATGGGATGCAATGGTGCATAATGCCTGGATCTTGAAGAGAAATTCTGGGGACGTCATTTCTCAGTTAGAGTTCAGAAGAACTATTGTTCAGACTTACTTAACAAAGTACAAGGTCAATCCCAAATTTGACATGAGGCCATCTCAGTTCCGTCCAGAGTCTAGGCTGGAGATCTGTTTTGACCAGATTGGTCACTTTTCCATCTTTATCCCTGATGACAAGCGACGACGCTGTCAAGGAGATGTCTGCAGGACAAAAGCCAGAACTGAGTTCATGAAGTGTAATGTTGGACTATGCATTTCATGCTTCATGGACTACCACCTCAAGAAACTATAGTTCACTTACCTGAACTAAATTGAAGTATATTTCTTTTCATTGTTTTGTATTCTAATTTTTTAAGGTGTAATTTTTAACGAGATTGTTAGAACTTTCGTTCAAACGCACTAAGCCGGCACCTTTTATAAACTATTTGATCAACAATAAATAAGTGTAATGACTCACCTGCTGGTTTTCTAATCATAATTCTCATTTGTAACCTTTGTAATGGTACAATAAAACATAATTAAGATGACAAAAGCTATTTGAACATTTAGAACGACAGTGCAGGCGAACAGAAGCATGAGATCTAAAAAGTAACAAAATGACCCCGCTTCCGCCCTGTGTGCCATATATCATACGGGCTATATCTCGCAAATAAGGCGACGTATCTGCAAAAGGATTTAGTTACAGTTATATAAATTGTAATGAAAAAGATACAAAAAAATCTTCGCGTTTAAAGAAAGAAAAAAATTTGGGCGGATTCGGGTTAATCTGGCTTGCTCGAATAAAATAATCAGGTACCTTTGACGCCACCGTCGTGAATCGATAATCACTATGTGGTAAGCCTCAAATGGCGTCCAATATCAAATTTCTAATTTCATTTAACGACTTTCGTTTTCAATTTCCAAAAGACCTGTCACTCAGGACGCACAGATGGAGAGTGTTTCGTTGCTGCGGTAGCTCCAAGATCGCAAATGAATGCTAGACTCGCACGGAAGCTGCGACCAATCAAAGCGCGCATGGCGCGCCATTTATACAATAAGCCAATAGGCGGCGTGCGAACTTCTCGGTTCGTTTCGGAACGCTACAAGAACGTCGTTAAATATAAATCTGCTACGGTTAGTGACCTTAAGTATGTATTAATAACGGTAGGCATGTTATTAATAAATATAAGCTTTTCAAAAGGCGAGATTTTTGAGCTTAGCTCGATGCCGTACGCGCGTACATAAGGGGTTCCGGTTCACCAAGACCTCAGCAGATCGTGAAGTGGAGAAGTATAAACGAGGCCCGTTGATTGGCATGACTGATGGAATCCGAAATTACTAGGCCAATCACAGTGTAAGGCCGGTGTGACGTCAAAGATTCTTCCTTCTGTTTCGTGCTTGCCTTGTATCTCTGCCACATACGATCCCATCGAAGATGGCGCCAGGCTTACAATTAGTGTTGCTCAAAAACAAAAGAAACAAAACAAATTTGTATATAAGAAAAAATGTCATAGACCGAGTCCACCGGTGCCGGCGGGAAATTTAAATGTGACGAGAAGGTCCAGATTCACCGCGTCACACATTATTCTAAAGAAGTATTATTAACAATAATAATCAATTGTTTAAACAATTATGTTTGTTAACGTTAATTAACTATTGCATCACTCAAATTGAAAAGTGGACAAAAAGTACACATTTTTTGAAAAAGCCGCGACTTTCTATCTCTGTTCTAAAAGAAAATTGCTAAAAACAATAATACATTGTTCAAACAATTTATGTGAATATCTAATTAGCAGTATAAAGTAGTATGTTATGGATTAGAAACAATTTTCATTTAAAAAATACGCAAAAAATCATAATTAGCTCCAAAAACTCTCAAAACACATTTTTTCGAAATTTACGAAAACGTATTTTTTTCTTATGGGAATATCATTTTTTTCTAATGGATTTATTTTTGTGCGAATTCGAACAAATTTCCAGGCGATATGCATGCAGATTCGAAAGAAAAATCCAATTTATTTTTGGACCACCCTAATGTGCACGGCGAGTCTTAACCAACTTTAACCTAAAAAAGTACATTAGAAGTATTTTTTTCGGAATATTATTCTCTCATAGTATGCCCATATTTTGCGTAATAAATTAAATAAACGTAGAAGATTTTTTCTTCAAAATTAAAGTTTTCGATTATCAAAAAAAAAAAAAATTAGTTATAATAGTCCGGGGTGTTGCTAAGAAATATTTGACGGCGATTTTACTCTTGTTTCTTTCGAGAGTCATTTTTGAGATAGATTTCACATGTTTTTGTATTGTTAATTTTTTATCTTTTGATCTAGGGGTTAGTCAAATCTCTGGCACCCAAAAAAAGGCAATTATTACTATTTTTTTTCAAAGACAGATTTATTTGCATTGAAACAAATGCTGTGGCATTAGAATACTATATATTTCGAGAAGTCACAGTAATTTTTCCCTCATAGAATATCTGTAAATAAGCGAGTTATAGTCCATCTCCCAAAAGTCTAATAAAAAAAGGCGTTTTGCGGTGATCAAGTACTCATGATGACAGGATCATCTGAAACGAAAAATTCGAATGTCAAGCAACAAGCATTACTCTGAAATGGCAAATGCGGTTAGAAAGAGACATTGGAAAGAGAAAAGAGAGATAGTACAGAACTAGGTAATATTAAAACTTGATTAATTTTAAATTCAGACTTGAATCTTTCAATATATTGACCTACGTTATGATTCTTGAAAAACAGTTAAGAGTAAAATAAACCAAAAAACAAGAATCAGAACTATAAATTAATAATTCTTGAGAAAAATTTGTTGGCCGTAAAAAGGTCCGATTGTAAGATAGACAAATTTTTTGTCCTGCAAAGGACACATTCATCTCAAGTAGATCTGCTCTGCCACGATAAGCTAGCTGCTCGTCATCGGTTTTGCCACATTAAGGATAGAAGTATTTGATGGTATCCAAAATACTCTAAAAAAGTTAACTGTTGGAGTTGTTGGCATTTCACGAAACATACTCTACTAAATAATGTTTAGTCCTGTCAACTGACAGTTTCCCGAAGCGCCTGTACCACGTGGCCCTTATTGGTGTATTTTCCACCAATCACGTAAAGAAGAAGAATATCAAACTCAATTGAATTTAAATTAAAAGGAAATATGCATTTTGCTTTGTTATACCATAAATGTTTAGAAGAGTCCAGATGTCAAGCCATTTCGAGCGCGCATAGCACCCAATGAAATGTTACGATTAGACGAAAAGTCAGTTAGAGTATTTTCAACATTTCAAACTTTGTTTCGACTTCTCGCGGCTACTTTACCTGAAAGTATTGCTGAAAATTATACTTATATGGTATGCCTGGATTCGTTTAAGAATAAGGTAGAGAGTGCATTCATAAAATTTGAATAAATATTGATGATATTACAAATATGATTGATCAAAGTTGACCTTCTTTTAAACACAACTTTTTCGGCTTGCAAATGATTCTTTCTCAAAAGAAAAAAAGATCCCTATAATAGAAACTATTTTTTTGATAGATTAAGAAATTTCAATTGAGATTTTTGCTATTGGCATTCGATTGCAAAAATAGAAAACTTGTTCTTTTTTCTTCATTTTTTGATTATTATGTTCAATTTTCATGATAAAAGCGACACCTAAAAGTATATATCATTCGAATCAGAATTTCAAGAAACATGCAAATTCGTTGAACGTCAGAGAATTATTTTTGGCAAATTTTTTGAGAACTGTAACATTTCGTACATTTCTTTGGTGGCTAAAGAGAAAATTCAGAAATGAATCTGAGAAGATTTTCTTGAGAGTGGTGCCAGATGTGAATTACAGTTAGCGTGGGCCCTAGAACTTGCCGGGGTGAGGTAAAGGGTATGCATTGTAGTGAGTACAATAGCGTGGGCGTGCCTAAATGTCTCCTCAATATTTGGCCGCCAGGATCGGTAGTTACCTGCCTTGAATTTGCTCCATGCAGACACTTCGTTTGCACATGTTTTCTCATATTTATTTAAGAGAAATTATTTAATTAGATACATAATTTTATAGATAAAATATCAATCGACGTCGAGTTTTTCGAAAATTTGTGAAATAATCATTACAAGCCGAGAAATTAGTCTTCAAAGGTAGGGTGACTTTGACCAAGCATATTTTTAATATAGTAAATGTTTATAAAAATTGGATAAATGATCTGCGTCGCTCATTATGTTCTGAATCCAGGCATGCCACACAAGTCTTATTTTTCTCCATAGTTTCGAAGGAACTATTAGGAAACGATCACCTTACAAAAGCTCATGTCCCCAGCACTCTTAATTTGCTAATGGGAATATTTTAAATAATTAATAAATCTTTTTAAAATTTGAAGAGCATAATGAACTCATCGGGAAGATATTCTTAGTTAATTCTCTAAAAACTTCACCCTATTCGTTGACAAATAGCCGAATTCTGATATTTTTATGAAAGTTGTTTAAATCATTAATAATTCTTGTAAATTTATAAAACAACATAGAAAAGATCATCGAAAAGACATTCTTACTTGCCTCCGATTTGCTGATAAAAATTGTTTAAATAATTAATAACACTTGGGAATTCACAAAATATCACAGAAAAAAGTTATTGGAAATATATTCTCAGTTAATTCTGTAAAAAAAATGTAGCCTATTGGTTGATAAATATCCACACTGGCACACAGGCAATGAAATTAAAAAAGGTAATACAAAAAAAAAGAACACCAGATAGGGATAGGGATGAAGGGAATATGTTGGGGAAATTAGAAGCTCTTATAAAGGGATTTAGAGAGGACACTTGCGGAAGGTTGGATAAGACATGCGAAAGACTGAATGATGTGCAGAGGCAAGGGCAGGAGGTAAAAGACGAAGTAAGATAAGTGAGAGAAAAGTGGGAAGAATGGGATGAATTATGAAAAGGAGAAAAAGACAAGGTATGGAACAAATTGGAAAGCATAGAGAATAGGCAGAGAGAGAATGAAGAGGATAGAAAAAGGGATATGAAATTGCTAGAAGAGAGAGTGAGGAAACTCGAACTAAGGAATGAGCACAAGGCGGCAGAGAAAGGGAGTTTGAAAGAAGCGAGAGAGTGTGAGGGGGTTATGCATGAGCAGAATGAAAGGTGGCGCTTGAGACTGATTGAGGTTGAAAGAAGAATGTAAGGGGAAAAGAGAGCGAAGAGGAAAGAGAATATAATAGTGAAGGGTTTAAAAGTGGACAGTGAAAAGGAAGAGGAAGAGATTGGGAAGCTGATGAGAGACATAGGCGCACAAGTTAGAGTGGAAGGGATAAGAAGATTGGGAGGGTAGGAAGAGGGAAAAAAATGTATGTTTTTGATGAAATAAGGGAGTGAGGAGGATAAATATGAAGTGATGGAGAAGAAGAAGTTATTAAAGAGAAGAAATGAAAGAGTCAAAGAAGATCTGACGTGGCGGGAAAGGAGAAGAAACTGGATAATCGAGAGAAAGGCTTGGACTGAGAGGAGTAAAGGTAATAGGGTAAGGATTGGGAGGGATAGGATATGGGTAAACGGAAATATATGGATTTGGGACGATAAAGTGGAAGATGTGATGGAGGGTAGGAAACGGATAGTGAATGAAGGGGGCAAGAGAGAGGAAAAGGGAAATGCAGATATCACGGGGGGGGGGGGGGTAAAACAAAAAAAGGCCACCAGAAAAAAAAAACTGAGCAGTGGAAGGACGAGGGGAAAGGACGAAAAGAGAGGAGTGAGTGTGGCTTTCTGGAATGTGTCAGGGCTAAAAAACAAGAACGAGGGGTTCTGGGAAGCTATTGTTAAATGGGACGTGGTAATGCTGAGTCAAACGTGGGTAGACGAAAAGGATTGGAAGGGCTTGAAACGAAAGTTGCCGAAGGGGTATGTGTGGTCAATGCAAGAAGCGAGGAAAGAACATGAAAAGGGAAGAGCGATGGGAGGCATGGTGTTAGGGGTTAAAAAAGAGCTGATGGAAAATGAAAGAATGAAAGAGCGAGACGAAACGCAGGAGGGCGTGATTGTGAGAAAAATAAAGGTAGGAAAAGAGAGGGTGGCGATCGTTTGTGTGTATAGAAGGAGAGGAGAAGAGGAAGGATGGAGAGTATTCAGGGAATGGATGGAGGAAAGGAATGAAGAGTTGGTCTTGATAGGAGGAGACTTAAACGCGTGTACAGGAGAGTTAGGGGGGGGGGGGATATGAGATGAAGAAAGCGAAACTTCTCGAAGAAATTCCAAGCACAGGGAGATAGATCGGGAAGGTAAAACTCTTTTGAACCTATTAGGAGAGGAGGGGTGGTTTATCTGCAACGGGAATATAAGGGGAGATGAAGAAAGGGAAATGACTTTTATAGGTAAAGGGGAGACAGCGATAGATTACATTCTAGCAGAAGAAAGAATAAGGAAGAGAATTGATAAAATGGAATTAGGTAATGAAATAGGCTCAGAACACTTCCCGCTAGCAGCGACATTGAAATGTTCAGGATGGAATCGGAATAGCGAAAAAAGGGAAAGAACCGGCGAAAGGAAAGAAGAATTGGGCAGATGGGGGGGAGGATAAATTGAGAGAATTTAGAGAAAGAGTGGATAACGAGGAGATTAGAGGACTGGAAGGGCAAGACGTCGACGCGCGCCTTGAAAAATTAAAAGAACTAACAGAGAGGATAAAAGAAGAGGTAAGGCCAAGAGAAGAGGAGGGAATGAAGAGGGTTTGGTGGGACGCAGAATGTAAGGAGAGTAAGGATAGAATGAAGGAAAATGTAAAAAAGTGGAGAAAAGAGGAGATAAGGAAACAGGAATATAATAGGAGAAAAAGAGAACATGAAAGATTTTTAAGTGATAAAAGGCAGTTAGAGAAAAGTAGGTATATGGAAGAGGTGGAAAAATCAATCAGGGGAGGTAGGGAATGGAAGGTGATCAATAGGGAACGAGGAGGACGGAAGGGCAACAATAAGGAAACCGAGATGGATGAGTGGACCCCGTACTTTAAGCGACCATTGGGAGGAGTGGAAAATAAGGTGTTAGGTGAAAAGAGGAAGGTAATAGAAGGGGAAGATGATGGCAATAACGGGATAAGTAGGGAGGAATTGAATAGAGCGATAGGGAGGCTGAAAAAAACAAGGCAACAGGTGAGGACAATATTGAGAACGAGGCTTTGAGGTATGGAGGAGAAGGGGGGAGAAAGGAAATGTGGGAGGTATGTAATAAGGTATGGAAAGGAGAGGGATGGCCTAAGGAATGGATGACACGGTTGGTGGTGCCGATAATTAAGAAAGTAGAGGGCAAGAAGGTGGAGGAGTATAGGGCAATCACACTTATGTCGGTCGGCTACAAAATATATACGGAGATTCTCAGAAAGAGATTAGAAATGGAGGTGGAAGAGGAAGGTATCATTCCACACAATCAGACGGTGTTCAGGAAAGGGATGGGAACAGTAGACAACATCTACGTACTGAATTATCTAGTGAATACGAACTTAGGGAGGGAGAAAGGGAAGTTAGTGGCCTTATTTGTAGACCTTAAAGCGGCATTTGACTCGGTAAACAGAAAGGTGCTATAGCAGGTTATAAAAGAGAAGGGGGTGGATGAAGGGTTGGTCGAGAGGGTAAAGGAGATATTCGAAGAGACAAAGATAAGGGTGAGGATTGGAAAACAAAAAGGGAAGATTTTTTGGAGTGGAAGGGGGCTCAGGCAAGGGCGTCCATTGAGCCCACATTCAGCCTCTTGTTGGCAGATCTAGAGGAGAAACTCGAGAAGAAAGGAAAAGGGAGGACGGTTTTGGGAAATAGCAAGGTATATTCCTTAGCGTATGCAGACGATATAGTCTTATTAGCGGAGGAAGAGAGAGGGATGAGTCTCATAATGAGAGTGTTTGAGGAGTATGTGAGAATTAAAGACTTAACAGTAAATGTAAAGAAGACAAAGGTGATGATTTTTCGAAGAGAAGGACAAAGGTAGAATATGAATGGAGGATGTACGGGGAGAAAGTAATGGGCAGGTGTGGGCATAGGGAAGAGAAGGTTTAAAGATGACTGGAAGATGAGACTGTGGATGTTTGATGTTTTGGTGTGGTCAGTCCTAAGTTACGGAGTGGAGATCTGGGGATGGAAGGAGCACAAGAGGGTGGAAAGTATGCAGGAGAGATTCTTGAGATGGGTAATGGGAGTGAACTGGAGCTGTCCAGGATATATGTAGAGGAAGGAATTAAGTAGTGGTAAAATCGTTATTAGACAAATGAAAAAAGCATGGAACTTTGAAGCGAAACTAATGAGTGGGGAAGGAAGCAGGATAGCACAAGTGTGTCTATGGGAATTAGTAAACAAAGAGACTAGGGGTAAAATAGAAGGATCAAAGTGAGAGGAAGAGAGACAACAAAGGAGGAGAGAATGCGATATAAGAGCAGACGTCAGAGTATGGCAAGAGTTAGAGAATGAACTGATAATTAAGGAGGGGGAGGAAAGTCGGAAAAAGATCGTGGAATCTAAGTAAAACAGGCGGTATGAGGTAGTGAAGGCTGAAGGAGAACCAGAATATTTAAGAAGTGTTAAAAAGGAGAGTAAATGGAACCACGTGATACGATTTAGGATGAGAGAAGGAACGATAGAGTGTAGGTACTGGATGAATGAAGAGGAAAGAAGATGTAGAGTCTGCCATTACGAGATAGAATCATGAGGACATGTTTCAGAGAGATATACGGGGGATGAAGCAGGTGCTGAGTGTGTCGATGACAGGACAAGGTGGATCTTGGATGGAAGTGGACAAGGGGCAAGCTGGATGATGAGACTGGAAGAAATGATAGAAAGTAAGGGGTATACAGTAGGGAAAGGCCAATCGCGCACTCCTATACAAGGACATTAAATTAAATAAAACTTTTAAATCATGGTAAAGAAAATGGTAAGAGGAAACGGAAGCCCAGGAAACTCAATAGTCAGCAAATCTCGATAGTAATTTTGTTAAGACAAAGCGATAGCATATAAGTTAATGTTAGTAAAATATTATTGTTTAGGTAGTTTTTTTTTTTTTTTTTTTTTTGAAGGAGTAAAAACGGAAAATGCTCATGCACCAACCACACCCGAACCTTGGGGACCGCGAGCCCGTTATATGCATCTCACGCATATAGATTTAAAATACATACACGTGAGATGCCCACACGAGCGCGCAGCCCACAAGGAACGAAGGTGAGTGTGGGACTTACCAAAACGGCACCTACCCACTAAACCTTAACTCCTATTCCCGCCAACCCATGTCCTCGGAACCGCTTTCGCATTACTTCAAGGACATGGGGGTAAGGCCACTAAGTCGTGCTTCGACTTTCATCTTTTAGAGCCAGCTTGGCATTTCGACACTCCTCACCCAACCAAGATGCACGCATCGTCCTCAGTGGTGTGGTGGTGCCACAACCCGGGCTTGTCGGCCTTCGGCATCTTGGTTGGGTGCGATTCTTTAACTTGGTCGCCCTTGAGGTTTTCTCAATGAGGCTGCCTCTCGGAACGACCAACACATCCTGGTCCCCGGCAGATGATCGGTCCGGGGTTTGTCCTCTTTAGCGGCGCAGAGGTAGCACTGCGGCGTACTTTCGCACGCCGCAGCCCTATGGCCCTCTTTGCCGCACCTCCAGCAGGCCTGAGTCCGGTCTGGACCCCTGCATCCCGTCGCCAGATGACCAAAGCCCAGGCAGCGGAAATACCTTATAGTCGTCGTCTTCCTCCGCACACGACAGGACACCCACCCCACTTTGAGGTGTCCCGTGCGGAGGAGTCTTTTCGCCTGTTCCTCTTTCATTTCGACGAAGGCCCTCAGGTTACCTCTGAAGGCCTTCTTCGTCATGGACACCTGTAACTCGCCAGCTGCTGCTTTCCCGAAGTGTTTTCGGACCGCAACCTCCACATCTTCTGCATCTGTGATCAAGTCGAGGTCCAGGACCTCGACTTCGATGCGGGGAACAAGCTCGCGCACGTTCCCCCTACTTCCTACGGCATCCTTAATGGCTGCGGACAACTTTGATCTGCCGTCCGCAGCCGGCCCTAGCTCCACAAGAACCTCTCCCCTACGGGTCAGTCGGACACCCCTGATATTTACACCACGGGTGTCCGGCTTCACCTTATGTTTGAGGCTCCTGAGGACCTCCGCGTAGCTCGAACCCTCAGCTGGTCTTATCAGGACCGCCTCGGGTCGGCCTCTCTTCTGCTTCTCCTTCTTCGTGGGTGCGGGTGTAGAGGCGACCCTCTCCACGTCCTCGCCCTTCAGGGTCGAGGAAGCCACAATTGTATTGCGGGTCCTCGGCTTCTTCGTCTTTTGTTTTGAGGGGCCAGCCTCATCGGGACTCAGAGTGGGCTCGCTTCCGCTGGTGGGGAGTGGGAGTTTCCACGGCTTCTTAATTTTGAGTCCCGCTCTGGCTAATGTCTTTCCTCGCCTTCGCCAGTTTCAGGTACTTCTTTCCTACCTCTTTTCCGACGTTCTTTACCGCGTCTTCATAATATGAGTCGATGAGCATGATGGAGACTCGCAAATCGCCCGTCACATTCAGCGCCTTTTCCAGTCCATCCCTGATGTGAAGGAACATGTTGCGTTTGTAGTTGCAGAATGTCTGCATCTCCTCCAGCACACCTTCGAGGACAGCAATGAGCCGTCGACCCTCCAATACATTCTTTTCCGCATCCATTTTGTCACGTCTGGCATCAGTCTTTTGACTCATGTCAAACTCCTCCACAACGTCTAATTCTCCTTCCATCTCCTCACACACACTTCTATTCAAATATTATTCAGTCGCCATCTTATTCCCACGAGTAGCTAGGGAAATAAAGGTCCACCTCCGCAGAGCCCCGCATGCGAGGGTAAGGTTTGTGTACTCTAGAAGGCGACCTGGTATCCTAGAGATACCGTTAGCGACACCACTCCCCTGGTGCCATGCATTCTTCGGCACGGTGGATTAACTTCTTGACTTGGAGGTTTTTCCTTCGGGACCATCCCTGGACCCTTGCCTGCGACTGCTTATTGAGTGGTGTAACTTTATTCAGCAGAAACCCTCGTTACAGGGCCGCAACGGGAAGCGGTCATGTTTTTTTCTCAGTGTGTCCTTCACCCAGTCTGTTTGGTCCGCAGGGCCTATTTTATTTCAGCCCTACCCTCTGTTTCCAGCGAGCATTCCCCTATCCGCCACCCGGGGACGCGCCACGTTTGGGTTACAGACTCCCACTGTGGATTGTTTAGGTAGTAAGTATTATTAAGCTAGTATAAGTGGTTTTGTGACGTACTGTAAAGGGAGCGGAGGCCCTCAAATCCGTAAAAAAGAGAGAATAAATACACGCAAAAGTAGTATATTGCGTGACGAGGGTCGAAAGGCAACGATTTCACGAGTGTGAAGTTAGCTGCCCGAGCGAAGCGACGGCTGATATCACACGAGTGAAATCGTTGCCTCGGCCCGAGTCATGCATACAATTTTTCATCATATCGATAATCGAAAATTCGACTTTCGACGCCTGTGGAGCGGGTCGAAAATCGAATTTTCAACCCTAGGGAAGAAAGTAACAGATCAATGCAAATGGCGCCCATCATTTCAGAAATAGTCAAACTCTAAATTTTTTGATGAAAATTGTTCAAATAATTGATAAATCTTGTAAATTTGCAAAACAATGTAGGAAAAAGTAATCTGAAATATATTCTTATTTAATTCTGTTAAAATTGATCCTACTTCTTGAAAAATAGCCAAACACTGAATATGTTTATAAAAATTGTGTGAATAAATAATAATTATTGTAAATGTGCAAAGTACCGTAGAAAAGAGTTATTGCAAATACATTCTTGGTGATCCCGTAAACGAACTGAGCCAATTCATTGAAAAATGGTCCAACTCTTAATTTGTTGAAATAATTAATAATTATTGTAAATTTGCAAAGCATTATAGAAAAAGTCATCGGAAAGATATTCTTAGTTAATTCAGCAAAAAAATTGAGCCTCTGCGTTGAAAAATAGCCAAATTCTGAATTTTGTGTGAAAATTGTTTAAATTTTTAATAATTATTGTAAATTCACAAAGCAACATAGACAAGAGTCATCGGAAAGATATTCTCAGTTGACTCCCGTAAACAAATTGTGCCTATTCTTGGAAAGATAGCCAAACTCTGAATATGTTCATGAAAATTGTTGAAATAATAATTATTGTATATTTGCAAAGTATCGTAGAAAATAGTTATTCGAATTACATTCTTTCTTAATACCCTGAAATAATTTATCTTATTCGTTTAAAAAAGGCGAAGCTCCTAATTTGTTTATTGAAATAGTTTAGATAATTAATAATTCTTGGAAATTGACAGCGCATCATACAAAAAAGTCATCGGAATGATATTCTCAGTTACTTCTGTAAAAAAATGTGGTCTATTTGTTAAAAAATAGCCAAAGTCATTGAGAAGACAATCTTAGTTGATTCCGTAAACAAATTGTGATTATTCGTTCATGGAAATTGTTTAAATAATTAATCATTCTTGTGAATTTACATAAGCAACATAGAAAATAGTCATCAGAAAGACTTTTCTTAGCATCACGAGACCGTACGCGCGCGTTTTACTCATTTCGAATAATGACAGTTTTGAAACTTCTATCTGATGATTAAAGTTTTTCAATTATTAAAGAATATTATAAAAGTACATATGCCTAAAAATCATGAAAAAAATAGTGTAATAATAATTAAATACATTCAATATTATTGCTATGTATATCGTATTTAAAGTATAATCTATTTAAACAATTCTGTGAACACATAATTTTTAACCAAATCACGTTTGCGTTGTTCTCCTAAGAAAATCCGTAATGCTTGCCCAGACCTAACTCGCGAAAACGTCACATACAATTGTCCATGATTGAATACATCTTTACGAAGATCTACTCCGATGTTATCGAAAGCTTGTCCCTGACTTTTGTTAATAGTCATTGCAAATGCCAATTTTATTGGAAATTGACGACGTTTGAAAGTAAATGGATAAACATCTTCACAGTACAGTGTGATACGATGGATGAATACAATTTCTCCTGCTTTATCACCTGTTAAAATTCTACATCGCAAAAGATTATTTGCAAGCTCTAGTAATTGCAAGCGCGTCCCGTTACACAGACCTTCGTCAATACTAAGGTTACGAATCAGCATGACAATGCAATTATTTCTTAATCTTAATTCATGCGGTGGAATATTTGGTGGATTCAATGTGTTTAAATATTCTGGCAGCATTGCGTCGGTGATATCCCCATTATCACAGTTTTTAACACTATAAACACTGGTATAAAGTCGTTCTGTATTTTTGTCTAATAGCTCAACTACTCTGGAATTAATTTCCTCGACATCAACATTTCGTGCTGACAATATAGCTATCTTTGATATATCTCCAAATCTTCGTTCTTGTATAATCTTATTGAACTGCCATCTCCAACGGACAATAAATACCTAGCAAATTCTTGTTGCCCAGGCAGAGTACGCATATTCTCTGTCAATGACAATAAGAAAAAATTTTTCCAAAGTGAACTGAATTTAATTCATAAGTTTACCAACTCACTGCGAGTTGCATGAGTTTTTACAGGCAGTAATTGTCTAAAATCTCCTCCTAGAATCATAATTTTCCCACCAAATGGCAAATCAACATTCATAAAATCACGTAGTGTATGATCTGTCAATTCCAAAGCATACCTAGGGGCCATTGGAGCTTTGTCCCAAATGAAGACATCAACTTGTCGCAAGTATTGTGCATCTTTAGATTGGCTTTTTATACGTGAAACAGAATCGGAGAACAGAGGAACTGGCATACCGAAAGTCTTATGTACAGTTTTTCTATGAGGAGTTAATATCGCAGCAATATCTATGAATGCCATTGAATAGTTTAATTTTCGTTAAAAAAAACAACGAATCTCCTAGAAAACAATTAAATTTCTACTAAACTGTTTGAATTTTCTACCCAAAAATATGAAATTTCAAGAAATGTTAATTTTCAGCCTAACAGATAAATTTTCAGTTGAAAAAATTGATTTTCATCTCCAAAAAAGTAAATTAAAAGAAAAGCTGTTCACTTTTCAACCAAGGAGTTGCATTTTCAATCAAAATAAAATCTTATCTTTGTATTTTTTTTAAACTTGTTAATCATATTTGAATTTTGAAAGGTTTCATTAATTTCATTTTTTTTTCATGCAAGCTGTTACTATAATCGTACATTTCATGATTGAAAAGTGCAATTAATGTATTCTATAAATTATGTGACATATATTTCTAAACCTGCCGGACGCAAGCCGGGGGCACCGATAGAGGAGGTGAGCCAAGCTTTTGAAATCGGCGCCGCAGTCACGCGCAAGCGCGCAATCAGGAGGGAAAGTTGCAGGCGTATCCCTAGACGCTTCTTTAAACGACACGTGCGCACTATGGGCCAGGCGAACGAAATTTTTGTCAAAAACAAAGTATGGAGATTGAAGACAGGCTACTATTTATTGTTTTGTATATAGTTCAAAGTACTTAAAATCCGATTCTTACATATGTATGCATTGTTAATATCAATCCGTGTTGTGTTGATCATGGGAAATCATCTGAAATAAATAATGTGCGATATAATGCAAAAAGTAATATATTTTCAAATTATTTCTTAATATGAATTTGCTTGAATACATTTTTGGTTTAATATGTCTTGAAAGGTTACGAAAGGACCGCAATATCTGTAAATCGTTATACAGAAGTATATGTGACGTGCGCCGAAGAAAGGGGGCTTACTCTGGAAAAATGGAAATCGAGGTTTTTACACCTTTCGATAGTTTTTGAGTTGCTCTTTTTAATGAAACCATCGAAAAAAAATTCCGAGCGTTATTATTGCTAATAATTGAGTTGAGAGGTACCCGAGAAATCATGCTTTTGCTCGAGAGCTCGAGATCCCGTGAAACACCTCCCACCACTCACCACTACATCTCCGCGTCTCATCTTTACCCCGTCCGTGAGCAGCGCCGCTATATGCGTGAGAATGTAGTGGCAAGCGGAGAGGGAAGATTTCGTGGTCTTCTCTCTCTTCTAAAAGTCGCGTCTATCGGGTCGACTTCGACCGCTTGTCCTGAAAAATCTCGCTTTCCAGAGTAAGCCCCCTTTCTTCGGCGCACGTCACATATAGTGTGTATAATGCATCTAGTTGTCAATTGATACTTTTCACAAGTGCGCGCTTTCGATTCTCTCCACTCCGAAAGTTCGCACCCAAATGAGAAATATGAGGTACCATTTCATTCACTATGATGTATACTTTAAGCCTAATGTGCCCCATTTTTCCCGTTTTCACTTGAGAAAGAAAAAATTTGCTTCAAGCAGCCGAGCGCGCGAGCTTCTTTTCTGAACCCACGCAAACGTTCAATTCACTCTTCAACCCAATATAGAGAAAATCTGAACAATTTTAATATTTTCACAGATAAACAATCCTCTTTATTATTTTAAAGTAGTTAAACTTAATATTATTAATAATAATGAATCCAGCACCATTTTGTGAAAGACATGGGCACTTATAATAATCCAGCACCACATTTTGTAAGAGTTTGACTTTTGATTTTTGTGACTACATATTCATAATCAGCGACCCCAAAAACCCGCGAGTAATCACTTTCAGCTGAATCCGCCGACACTTTGAAATCTCTGCGGCCATATTGAGTCCACCAATTTGAATTTAGAATTTTTTACTGCATAATCGTAATTAGCGACCCCCAAAGAAGGCAAGCAACTATTTTTAGCCAATTCCATAAACTTTTCAAAATCTTTGTCGCCATACTGAGTCCGCCATTCTGAATTTTGATTTTTTGACTGCAAAAACGTAATTAGCGACCCCAAAAAAAAGCAAGCAACTAGTTTTAGCCAATTCCATAAACTTTTCAAAATTTTGCCGCCATACTGAGTCCGCCATTTTGAATTTTGAATTTTTGACTGCATATTCGTAATCACCGACCCCAAAAAAACCCAAATAACTATTTTTAGTCGATTCCACATATTTTCCAAAAGCTTTGCCGCCATATTTAGTCTGCCATTTTGAATTTTTGACTGCATATCCGTAATCAGCTACCCCAAAAACCCCAGAGTAACTATTTTTAGTCGATTCCATGTATTTTTCAAAATCTGCGCCGCCATATTGAGTCCGCCATTTCGAATTTTGAATTTTTGACTGCATATTCGTAATCATCGACCCCAAAAAGCCCCGAGTAACTATTTTTAGTCGAATCTATATATTTTTCAAAATCTTTGCCGCCATGTCGAGTCCGACATTTTGAATTTTCAATTTTTGACTGCATATTCGTAATCAGAGACCCCGAAAACCCCCGAGTAACTATTTTTAGTCGATTCCATATATTTTTCAAAATCTTCGCCGCCATATTGAATCCGCCATTTTGAGTTTGTAATTTTTGACTGCATATTCGTAATCAGCGACCCCAAAAACCAACGAGTATCCATTTTCAGCCGAATCCGTAGACTTTTTGAATTTTGGCCGAAATTTCGGTTGCCTGGCCCATAGTGGTGCGTAGAGTTCTCAAATGCTCAAGAATTTGTGTTGAGCAAATGCTCCCGAGAATATGCTTAGCATTCACGCTCAAACAGAGCATTTAAGAGAATTTAAAGCATTTATTGCTTAAACAAATATATATCATAATTAATACATATATTTTTACAAAAACATTCTAGAGTGAAATGAATATATACTTTTTTTAAATTACAGAGTTGCTACTGGTCAGGTAATTCCAGAAAGTCAGAGAATGTCAGGAAAAACCTGGCAGATTTAGGGAATTTTCGATAAATTGAAGTTGAAATTAATTTTATTATTATGGTTAAAAATCGCCACTATTTGGTTGAAAATTAATCTGTTTTGGTTGAGGATTCAAACCATTTTGTAGAAAATCCATGTTTTTCGTTTGAATTCAACTATTTTTGTTATAAAATCAAAATCCTTTTTGTGGTTGAAATATAATATATCACGTTTTTCGTTGAGAATTCATCTTTTTCAGTAGAAAATTCAACTACTTAGTTGGAAGTGGAACTACTTTGTTAAAAATTTATTTATTCGGTTGATGATTCATCATTTTAGTTAAAATCTCCCTCTTTTTTTTTAAATTTAATTCTTTTGTTGACAATAATGTTTTCTAGATGATAATTAATTATATTAACTGAAAATTTAACTCGTACATGTTTGGTTTAAAATTTATCTTAAGTTGAAGATTCAAATTTTTGGTTTAAAATTCCTGTATTTTGTTAAAAAATGCATCTATTTTGTAATAAAATTCATATTATCGGTTGAAAATTGATCGTTTTAATTGGAAATTTGTTGTTTTTTTCTCATTTAGAATTAATTTTTCAAGCTGGAAATATAACTGTTCCATTTTTTGTCGATAATTTATCTTTTTCGATAAAAATGTAGTCTTCTTAGTTCAAAATTATACTATTTCGTTGAAAATTTGAAAAGGTATTCTATTTTTAGTTGAAAATTTATCTGTTTTAGGTTAAAATTCAACTATTTGTTGAAAATCCGTCTTTTTTGTTTGAAATTCATGTATTTGGTTGAAAATTAAATTTTTTTAAATTGAAGATTCATCATTTTAGTTGAAAATTAACTTTAACTATTCCATTTTTTGTGGCAGATTTACTTTTTTTGATAGAAATGTAATCTTTTTCGTTAAAAAATTATCTGTTCAGTAGAAAATTTAATGAATCTATTTTTTAAAGAATTAATTTCTTTGGCTAAAAAGAAAACGATTTGGTTGAAAACTCTTTTTTATTTGTTAATAGAGAAAATTCATACTTTGGGTTGAAAAACCCACTATTTGGTCAAAAATTCATATTTTCGGTTGAAAATTCATCATTGTGATTGAAAATTAATTTCTTCGGTTGAAAATTTGTTTCTTTTTGGATGAAAATTAATTTTTTTAACAGAAGATTTATTCCATATATTCCATTTTCGCTTGAAAATTAAAATTTTTAGTTGAAAATTAATTAATTTCGCTGAAAACTCATTTTTTCTAAATATACTTATGTAACTGAAAATTGAAATATTATATTTTTGGTTTGTAAATTTATCT
>CAKNXH010060957.1:59292-147747 GCA_932178445.1 Andricus quercusramuli
TTCAAAATTAAATTTTTTAAATTGAAGATTCATCATTTTAGTTGAAAAATCACTTCAACTATTCTATTTTTTGTTAAGAATTCATTTCTTTCATTGGAAAAAAACTATTTAGTTGAAAATTCTTTTTTTTTTTTGATAGAAAATTCATCTTTTGGATTGAAAAGTGTACTATTTGGTCAAAATTTGATATTTTTGTTTAAAAATTCATCATTGTGATTAAAAATTAATTTCTTTGTTTGAAAGTTCATTTCTTTTCAGTTGAAAATTAATTGTTTTTTTTTCAACTGACGATATAACGATTCCATTTTCGCTTGAAAATTTATATTTTCAGTTAAAAATTAATTAATTTTACTGAAAACTCGTTTCTTTAAAAATATTCTTCTCTAACTGCAAATTTGAAATATTATATGTTTGGTTTGTAAATTAAAATTTTTTAGTTTCAGATTGAATTATTTTGTTGAGAATTCATTTTTTTGATTGAAAATTGATTGTCTTAACTAAAAATTTAAATGTTACGTTTTTTGTTAAAAAATAATTTGTTTCAATGAAAACAAAAAAATATATCTTGTTGAAATTTTTTTTCTGTTGAACATTTATTTTTCTGACATTTCAACTGTTCTAATTTTGGTTGAAAATTGATTTTTTTAGATGAAAATTCGTGTGATTTGTTTAAAATGAGGCTTTTTGATAGAAAATTAATGTTTTGAGTTGCATTTAAAGCGATGCATTTTCCCGCGAAATTTAAACAATGTAATTATTATTAATGAAAGCAGAAAATACGATTGTTTAAATCCTAATTCAAAATGCTCATTAAATTCTAAAAGCACATAAAGGTCGAGCATATTCTCGAGCATATTCTCATGCTCGTGAGAATTTCTCCGAGCACTTAAGGGAACGTACGCATACTACGTGACACGTTTTTCTTTTGTTTATATCGGTGTATCCTCTTTAAATGCATGGAAATTTTATTCTTATCTTTATTTAAACAAAAGAAAAACGCGTCACGTAATATGCGTACGTTCCCTAAACTCTTTAGAACACTACACGTGCGCGTGCTTCTCAACTGTCGCTTTATCCACTGCAGTGTTCCCAACTTCCCAATTCGTGCCCCTTACTCAATTGCGCATGCATCGCCGCGGGGTAAATATCGATTGTCGAAATCGATACTTGAGCAACGAATCAAAAGTGCAGGAATAGGCGTTACGATATTTCGACTTCGACTCAATGAACTTTTTAGAATAGGATAGAAAAAAGTGATCTGAAAGATATTCTTAGTTAATTATTGTAAATGTGCAAAGTATCGTAGAAAAGAGCTATTGGAAATACATTATTGGTGATTCCGTAAACAAATCGGGCTTATTCGATGGAACGTGGCCAAAACTTAATTTGTTGTAATAATTGATAATTCTTGTAAATTTGCAAAGCTTCATGGAAAACAGTCATCGGAAGGATATTCTTAGTTAATTCTGTAAAAGAAATTGAGCCTACTCGTTCAAAAATACTCAAACTCTGAATTTGTTTATGAAAATTGTTTAAATTATTAATAATTACTGTGAACTCACGAAGCAACATAGAAAAGTGTCATCAGAAAGACATTCATTGTTGACTTTGTAAACAAACTGTACCTATTCCTTAAAAAATAGCCAAACTCTGAATATGTTTATGAAAATTGTTAAAATAATTAATAATTATTACATATTTGGAAAGTATCGTAGAAAAGAGTTATTGGAAATACATTCTTTCTTGATACCCTAAACTAATTTATCCTATTCGTTGAAAAAAGGCCCAGGTCTTAATTTATTTAGGAAAATTTTTTTAAAAATTAATAATTCTTGGAAGTTTACAAAGCATAAAAAAAAGTAATCGGAAAGATATTCTTAGTTAATTCTGTGAAAAAGTTTAGTGTATTTGTAGAAATATGCCCAAAACTCTATTCGTGGAAAAATGGCCAAACTCTGAATTTGTTCATGAAAATTGTTTAAATAATTAATAATTCTTGAGAATATACTAAGCATAGAAAAAAGTTATCGGAAAAATATTCTGAGTTTACTCCGTTTTCTTTAAAAATAAATGAGCGAAGGGTAAAAACATTTTAAAAATTTTCTAAACTTCTTTAAATTCCAAAAATAATTCAAATTTTAATGTTTTCCAATGAAAATAGCACAGATGAATTCATATTTTCAATTGTTTAAGATTGCAATAATAGTTAGAATCAAAAGGAAATTATATTCTTTGAAAATTTAACTGAAAGTTGAATAAAATAAAATTATAAACGTTTATAATTTTTTATTGTTTGTTAAATCATAAGGATGTAATCGTCTTTCAAAATGTAAATGAAAGTAAAATAAAACAAATTTCTAAATGTTCATAATTTGCATTATTTATTATTCTAATAAAAAAAATTCTTTTCGAAAAAAAGTAAGGCTGTATAATTTAAAAAGAAATATTAAGAAATGAGCCAAAATATTAATAAAAATTCACGTTTTGTCTTTAAAAATAATTAGCCCAGAATGAAATCATATTTTCAATTGCGTAATATTTCAAAAATAGATTAAATTTGAAAGAAGTCATAGTTATCGAAAATTTAACTGAAATAAAAATAAAATTAATTTCTAAATATTCATAAATTTGAGGCTATATAATTTTAAAAAGAAATAATAATGAATGAGCCAAAATATTAATTAAAATTGTAATTTTTTCTTTAAAATTAATTAGCCCAAGATGAAATCATTTTGAATTGCTTAAGATTTCCAAAATAGTTTTCTAAGTGCTCCGTTCAAATCTTTTCGACCCCTTTGTTGTGAACACGCTAAGATAACCGAACAGCTGTTCCGTTTGAAATCAGAACTAAGAGGGGACACACTGCCAGCTATCCCTTGACACACTCCGATTTCAAAACCTTACACAATCGTTCTCTTTGCAAAGTCAAGGTCTGCAACTAAGGGACAAACCACCTTCCGTAATTGAGTGTTCCGTAAGTTATTCGACGTTAACGAAACTCGTGTCGACACGAAAGGGCCTTTAGGACGGAGGTCTTCTGCGAGGAGAAATTTCATGATTTTTACTGACGGGCTAGATGTCTCGTTTCCACCACTACGCCTCCTCACTCAGCACGGAAAACTTCCATCTTACTGTTACAGCTGAGGGACGAACCGTAGAGGTGAATACTAAACATGTGGCCCGTGATTCAAAATCATGAAATTTCCCCTCGCTGAATTAATAGGACATCTGAGAAGCCCTTCCTAACTCTCAAGGACCGCCGTGTAACTCAGATTCATAATTTCATTAATTTATTTCTCAAGCCAAGTAAAAAGTTCCCTAATTCCATAAAATCCCCGTTCTTTTAAACGATGGTCTAATATTCCAAAAAAATACATGATTTCAGCTTTTTATCTTATAAAATACATAGTGGCTGGACTGCCGGCGCTAACAAGGAGCCTCCTTGCTGGCTATTTTTGTTTCTGGAAAAAATTGTGTTAAAGTGAAGAAATTACGATCTTTTGTTTAGAATGGTCAAAACCGCCCTCCTTTCCAGGAGATCCCCATTTCTCATATCCATTCTCGGGCAGAGTGTGAGTCAAAACCTCCCTCCTCTTTAGGTCAAGCCATTACCCTTAAACCTTTCCAAGTCTTGTTGGGGAGTGGGGGCATACATGTGACCGAACACAGAATTAGTTGTCACACCCTTTCCAATGTCTCGTGGGGGGTGGTAAGGCACTCTGTGACTGATGACAGAAGTAATATTGGTCACACCCCTACCCCTCTCCAATGTCTCGTGGGGGGGAAGCATCCCTGTGACTGGTCTTAGATATAATATTGGAGACATGCCCAATGCCCACCCGTTTCCAGTGTCTCGCAGGAGGCATGAAGGCACCCCTGTGACTCATCACAGAAAAAATGTTGGTGAAACCCCTTTCCAATGTCTCGTGGGTGGAGGCATCCCTGTGACTGGTCACAAAAATAACGCTCGCCACACCCCTAACCCTATCCAACTTCTCGTGGAAAGCGCGAAGGTACCCCTGTGACTGGTCACATAAATAAAATTTTTCAAAACCCTACACTTTTCAATGTCCCGTGGAGGGGGTTTGGGGGAAGGCATCCCTGTGACTGGTCACAAAAATAATATTGGTCACGCGCCCACTCCCTTCCAATGTCTATGATTTGTCTTCTGAGATTAATGACGGGGAAGGAAAAGTAAGAAGTAGTATCCCTGTAACTAGGGAGTGGGACGAGTGGCCTCCAAGAGGTCGTTAGTGTTTGCCAAGCTTGCAAGACAAGTGTCGCTTTTAACCAAAATTCGCATGTCAGCGGAAGCGACACTTGCTGTGCTGCTTGGCAAGCCTTAACAATCTCTTGGAGTTTGTTTCTCCCATCTCTGCTCGTCAAACGCATGGGGTGATACCATTCCTTACTATTCCTTCGTGTTAATCACAGAGATGATTTCAGTTACATCCCTAACCTTTTCCAATGTGTTTTAGACTCTGCGTTGTCAACTAGCAGGATGGTCGATTCCAAGGGCCAACAAAATTTGGCGTACGCTTGCCGAATTTTGATGAAAATATTGTTAAAGGATGATTTTTCTTTTAAAAACGTGATTATAATAAGTTTTTACATTAAAAATTATATTTTTGGTGTATTCACATAGCTGTATTCGTAATCATCCGCCAAACAGCTTTCTTTCCGGCGCCGACATGGAGGCGCCTATAAAATATAAAAATAACAGACATTTAAGTGTGTAAAAACATAAAATGGACACTCTGTTACTGGTCTGGTGATTGAATATTGTAAAATTGGACACCAATCCTTAATCCTAGATAAAAATGTACCCTAATATTATTACTTAAAAATTTCAATATTTTTACCTGCCTCATGTGTCTAAACGCAGAGGGTATGGCGTCTGGCATTTCTGACTTTCTAAAGATTAATTTTTATATTCCTTTTTTGAGTTACGTAAACATTCTTCAAATTTATACTCATAATTAGTTAAGTTTTAATAATAATGATCCAAAATATACAACTTGAATCGGATCCCCATAGGTACATACTAATGAAGCATAAAAAGTGTGGTTTACATACATCATGTTTGTGAATGAATGAACAATCATAAATCGTTCTAACAATTTATTATGATCACAGCCACGGACTAAGTCAAGTGACTGATAAGATGAGAATGTTATAAGTTAATTTAATACGATGTCTGACATCTTCTGCGATGATGTTGTAGGTACAAAATTAGGAGCATAGTGTATTTTGGAGTTCGTATTTTACCACTGTTATCCATACACAGCGGCATATTATTATTATTATTCTTTTTTTTATAGAGAAGTTGTAGGCTCCGGAAGCATCGATCATGGTTCCTTAAAGAAACCAATCCCAAAGCTACAGGAACGTGTACGTCATCCGCTTCTGCTCCTTCTGTCCTAGAAGATAAGCAAGAGCGGGAAATTTACGCGTGATAACATCGGGCAACACTGTTCCTTGGAGTCAGGTCTCTAGCCGCGGATGACCTTACGCGGCAGACAAGACAGTTGAGAGATGAAGGTTTCACCTCTGGATACTTTTTTAGAACTACCTATCTTTGTAGAATTTAAGAGGAACAGTGTTGACGGACCAGATGGATTAATATTGTTTTTTTTTTCAAACTTTTTCTCAGGTGAACCCGGTTTTTCGTCATAGCCACAGACTAAGTCAGGTGACTGATGAGATGAGGATGATGATGGATGTTATAAGTTATTTTAATACGATGTTTGAAATCATTTACGATGATGTTGTAGGTACAAAATTAGGAGGATGGCGTAGTTTGCAGTTTGTCTTTGCCGCTGTTATCCTTACGCAACGGCCGTGTGTGTTGAAGGTGACAACAGTCGCCTCTGGATGCTTTCTTAGAGCTACCATGTATCACGCCATGGGTTCTCAGTCACTTGCTTCCTGATAGTCTAGAAAGTTTCTTACAATGCGACAGGTGTTTAATAAAACTGCCTTCTGAGCTGCCGCCAGTCTCCTACTGACTCCTAAATGTTCAAAATGTTCAGTGCATCTTGCGTGCACATTGCCTGTAGCCGAAATCACAATAGGATGAATAGATGCATGTTTCACATTCCTCCATATTGCCTTTACTTCATGCCTTAGCTCGCTATACTTATGAATCTTGGTTGTATAGGTTGCCTGCAAATTTCGGTTAAGTGGACAAGCAATGTCGATGATGTAGACTCTTCCACCTTTTTTCTCTTGCATCACGATGTCAGGTCGATTGGCTCGGATGTAATGATCCGTCTGGATGGTCACATCCCAATATTAGATGTAATCTTCATTTTCTAAAACGGACATCGGAATGTATCTATAGAAAGGCATCCATTCTGTTAAGAGTCCTAGGTTTAGGGCAAGTTGTTGATGTACAATGCCTGCCACATCATTATATCTGTGCGTATATTCTCTTTGAGCCATTACGCGACAACTATCAATAATGTGCTCGATGGATTCGTTGGTATCTCCCACGGTCGTCGTATACACAGGTCCGGAGACTCTCGTGGTGGGGGAAGTTCCCTTATTGAAGCTTCCGATTATTTCACAAAGTTGCCACTTCCGGTAGTGGCGTAATAGTAGGGTAGAGAAAGTGGCGGTTTAATTTGAAATTTCAGTTTCAAGAAGTCAATTTAATCCAGAAATATTCAATAATTTGAATCATGTGGTTGCATTTTTAAATTAATGAAAATAATAAACACATATTGATGCTGAAAATCATATGATTTAAAGTAAATTGCATGAAAATGATTTTGGAAAATATTACTACAGTACAACGAGTTGCGTTAACACTTGAACAAATTTGTTTGTAATTATTTTAAAATTCTATATTTGTCTAATAAAATATTACTGTCAATAATAAATGTAAATCATGAAAATTGTAGAAAATATAACGAAAAATATTATTAATGGGCAAATAAATATATATTATTATATAAATACATACTTATATGTAATATTTTAGGATCAAGGCAGTATTTAATACCGTAACTCAGGTCCCTAGTATTAAAGAATCAAATATTTAAATGTGAAATTTGAGAATTTTACAAGGATTTAATACAGTAAATCAGGCCCCTAGTGATAAATAATCAAATATTTAAATGTAAAATTTGAGCATTTCACAACGATTCAATACAATAAGTCAGGTCCTCTGGAAATAAACAATCACATATTTAAATGTAAAATTCGAGCATTTTACAAGGATTTAATATAATAATTCATGTCCCTTTTATTGAATAATCAAATATTTAAATGTAAAATTTGAGCTTTTTACAAGGATTCAATACAATAAGGTATTTAATTCCAGTTGACACTCTGAGGTTAGAAAACGTGTTTTGTTTATCTTTTCAAATTCAAATCCTACACTACTCGACACATACGCCACTACATGCAGTGGTCAGTTTGCGAAACTTTCTGGCTTACGTTAGGGAACTTCCCCCACCACGAGAGCCCCCGGACCTGTGTATACGACCGTGGTATCTCCACATAATCGGCACCGGTCAATCACGTCTTGATGTAACAAGTGTTTGCCATAATTCTTGGTGCTGTCAACCCTATCCTAAATCGCAATGACGAATCCTTCCGTTTCTGGATACAGGACTCCCTAAGATCCGCTTTACAGATGGTGTTGTAAAGCGTAACATCTCGCTTGCTGTTAAAATAGTCTCGCAACTGTGTAACTTGTGACTCACACAGTTTTCTGACATCTACAATGCCTCTGCCCCCTCTATGTCGTGGTAGAACTACCCTTTCAATCGCTGAATTACTGTGGTGCATTCGGTGTTTCGTCATTTCTACGCGGATGATTCTGTTTAATCGTTCGGGGTCAGTGTTCGACCATTTGATGAGCCCAAAGGAGTACGTGAGAACAGGGATGGCATAGGTATTGATTGCCCTGATTTTGTTTGCCGAGTTAAGAGAACTCTTCAGAACCAATCTGAGTCTTGTAGTGAAGGCAGTCGTTAGGCTTTTCTTAACTATCATATGCTGAATACCCTTAGATTCGAGAATACGCAGGTATTTATATGACTCGCCCTCAGCCATTGCCTCGATGTCATTCCCGAAATCGTTCTCTATCTCTGCGGTCCCTAATTCGCCTCTGGTTAAATGCACTGTTCGGCATTTATCTAGTCCAAACTCCATGTTGATATCATTGGAAAACTGCTTTGTAACATCAATCGCTTGCTGCAGTTTCTCGTCCAAACTAGCGTATAGCTTCAGGTCATCCATGTATAGAAGATGGGTCGCTTGATGACCATCCTCATTATCATTTACTCGGAACCCATGAGACATGCTATTTAAAGTTTTGCTCAGTGGGTTCAACGCTAAACAGAACCATAATGCACTGAAGGAGTCTCCTTGGAATATACCCGTCGTAATGCGTATTGATCTAGTTATCCTTGGTTGTCCATGATCAAAATACTTGATTCTTGTACGCCGAAGCATCATCGCGCGAATTAGGAAGTCAATGATGCGTGGACAAATTTTGTATACTTTTAAGACTTCAAGCAAATAGTCATGTGGTACGGAAGGAAACGCTTGCTTGTAGTCAATGTATGCCATCTGCAAGTTCCTTTGGTGTTTACGAGCTTGCGTCAAGGCAACAGCGTCTATGGTGACTAGATCTTTACTGCCTCGGGAGTTTTCACAACATCCTATTTGTTCTTCTGTAAGGATGTCATTCTTGTCGCAGTGAGAATATACCTTATCTGCTATGATAGCTGTAAGACATTTATATATTGTTGGAAGACAGGCTATCGGTCGAAATTCAGATTGATTTTGAGCGTCTGGTTTTTTGGGCAACATATACGTAGTACCCTGCAGCATAAAGCCTGGCATCAGATCTGGATGTTCGATGATCTTCTGAAAACACCGTGCCAACGCAGGATGCACACTAGTCAGGTACTTGTACCAGAATTTGTGCACCATGTCCGGACCTGGATCTTTCCAGTTACATGCTTTTTTCAAAACCGCTGAAACATCTAAAGCTGTGATGTTCGTCAGCTCCATTTCAGGGTTATTGCTTGCTCTTGCATTCTCTAGTTGGAACCACGCAGTGTCTAAATTGCTTCTGTTAGTTTTTCCCCAAACATCTGACCAATAGTTAGTCATGTCTTCCAATTGAGGGACTTCGGTGTCTTGTTGGTTATTTTGCTTTACACTCAGTTCACGATATAACCTTCTTTCATCTGCCTGAAAGGTTCGATTTTGTTGCCTTCTTGCACTACTTTTCTTGTACCGACGCAGTCTAGCAGTAAGAACGTCAAGTCTCTGCCGCTGGGAGTCTATAATCTCATCCAATATTGCTGGTGTCAATGTCTCGATGTACCGAGGGTGGATGATTTTAATAACATGGTGTATCAGCTTTCTGGTTCGATTTCCTTTCTTATATTGAGTCAGTCGACCCAATTTGCACCTTACTTTGCTGACGTCCATATCCAACCTGATCTTCCATGGTGGATCTCGCTCCTGTCTTGGGGCGAAGACTGCATTTATAGGCCTAGTTCTGCGGCCCAACGTTCTAACGGTTGCCACAGCTGCACAGTATACAAGAGTTTGCTCCTCTAACGTATTTTGTGTTGCATTCAAATGCATAGGTAAAACCTTGCTGTTCAGGTGTTCTATTAGTGCACGCAGATCATTTGTGATGTTCATCTTGGGCAGTAAATGCCTTTGTGTTGGTTCTACATGTCTGAACTCTAGTAAAGCATGGCCAAAATTCCTTTCAAGGTGCTGTAGTTTTTCTGGGACTTCGCTGTTTATATCATCGTTTATAATGTCCGGATGTGGTTCTAGTCCATCCGGTACTTGATGTTCATTATCCCTAGCACCTATGTCTTCAGCTGCAATCAAGTCCTCGTTGTCCACATATTCCAATGGAAGTTCATCAATAAGAGCTGATGCTCCACTTCCATTTCGATGGCAGCTATTTCAACAGCCGAAAGAAATTTGTTTACAGATATTGAGCGTTTTTGATCTGCTAGATTCTGCTCATTTATTCTTGTGCCTAGTTCTGAGTACTTCAGTCAGAAGAGACGATGATGTTCTCTCCTTACACTTTGCCCACTTTTCTTTGGCAAGAAATAAAAGCGCATCACATCTCTGTTCATATGGTATGTCCACTTTAGTCGCCTCCTTGGTTGTTTAACCTGCGCTTCTGGCACTGGTTGTATTTGGCCATCTACCTCCGGAGGATGTGGTGGTGCTGGATCATCACCAGGTTCAGGAAGAACATCAATTGCCACTGCTTGTTCGTGTGACACGGCTTCATCCAACTGCTGTTCATTGCCGTTGTTTTTACACTCCAAATCAACCTGCTGTTTAATCTCCATTGCTCGATCTTCTGAGATGAGTAGATTAGTCCTGATGTCCTTCACCTTAGCGATAAGATCTCTTAATGCAACTTTCTCTATTTGAGGATACTTTGCGGCAAATTTCGTTCTGAAATTTTGTCCTTTTTTGCATGATGTTTCAAACTTCGCACTTTCATAATAGAGACTCATCAATTCCTCATTCCTTGTCGTATCCCAAATGATGCTCTCCCACGGTATTTCTGTTGAAGTGGTTGGCTGCAAATAGCCAACGCTAGCCAAAGCATCCTCAGCAGACACAGTTGATGTTTCACTGCTTACCGTATGTCGCAGATGTTCTTGCTGGCCAGCTGTTTGATTAGTGAGATCTGCCTGACCATCTCGCAGCTCACCATCACCACCGTCCCGCATGCTGTGGCCCCCAGCGGTGGCTCGAGGGGCACCTCGACGATCCTCGGGTAGCGAAAAGCGTTAAAAAATTTTTTAAATACTCTCCATTTATAGGTTTTGGTGTTCCTCTTAGTCACTTTCCTCTTAGTTCTCTGCCTGTCTGGCATGGGAAACCCTGTCAGTAGCAATGCTACGGCAAACATAGCCGTCAAATTCATTAGAGGAAAGTTCAAGCCCTACCGCGACGATAACGCGAGAACACCTTCGGTAGGGGGATTATTATTATTATTATTATTATGGTTTTTTTTCAAATTTTTCCTAGGATGAACCCGGTTTTTCGTCATAGCCACGGACTAAGTCAAGTGACTGATGAGATGAGAATGTTCTAAGTTATTTTAATACGATGTTTGAAATCATTTACGATGATATTGTAGGTACAAAATTAGGAGCATGGTGTAGTTTGCAGTTTGTCTTTGCCGCTGTTATCCTTACGCAGCGGCCGTGAGTGTTGAAGGTGACAACAGTCGCCTCTGAATTATTGTTATTATTATTATATATTACATATTTACTATGAGAAGTTGTAGGCTATGGAACCTAAGATCATGGTTCTTTAAAGCAGCCAATAGAGTATTTCCACTTGTGACGTAATTTCAAAATGTCCGAACACTCCAGGGAAAGCATTGCATTGTATATATAGCGTCGCGTGTATTATCTTAGTTAAAGAATTGTGTTTATCGGCAAATTAAAAATGTCTAGTGAATACTTTTAGAGTTTATCTGGTTAAGTGAAGGTCCGTTATTAAAATAAACTAAGCGCAATTGACAATTTAGATCCTTACGCTCTGAAAAGTGAAGAATTTTCGACAAGTATTAGTGATGTACCCGTAGTGAGTGAGTTCAATCTTGTATCGCATAAGTAGTATAAGAAGTATCAGAAACTTGACAGGAAAAATTGATTCAACCCACTTATATATTGCCATACATGAGTTGAACAAAAGCTGAAGCGAATTGTAACGGGAAGGCTGTTGGACTGGAGCTCTAACCTCAAAATCTTATCACCTCACTTTACTGAATAAATACTAGAATTAAATCATTTTTAAACACTGAGCAGTACTCCTTCTTTAAATTAGAATATGTATGCATATGGAGAAACTGTTTAATTTAATAACTTTTGCAAGAAATGGAATTTTCAAAGGTAACTTTAACTAACCCCAACATTCAAAACTATTGTATTACGCAAAAAATATCAAAGTAAACACTTTTTCCTTCTGTGTACACACTTTTATCTAAAACCAGAGTACCGTTAATTTTTTATAAAAATATTTAATGCTAGTACTTATTGAGTAAAATAAGCAATCGAATTTGGAGGTTAGAACTTGATTACTTCAGCCTTGTGTAAAATGCATTTAATTTATCTTACCTGATATGAAATTTTTTGAACAAATTTTTGCATTTCTTGTCAGCGACTCGCTCAAAGGACCACGTTTAATCGCACTTATCCATTTTTCACGTATTTTTTTCAATAACTCTTTTTTTTCTGCGAAGTGTATGCTCCATCCGGTCTGGCATGCTTTCTGTTTGCTTCTTTTATAATAGCTGGAATTTGATGAAATGATATTCCATGGTCCCTTGCTTTGTTCTTCGTACAACCCACAATAAAACACGAAAGTACCATTTTCTTAAAATACAGTACCCTCTCACTTATCGCGAAAGACTGAGACTGGGATTCACGTTAAGTGAGTTACCCCACTAAATTAAAAAGCGTTTCTTCTTGCTCTTTATCCTAATATCTGATTGGTTGAGAAAATCGAATCTATTAAAAAAAGTTAATGTCAAAACTTAACAGTTGATCAAACAAGTAAGAGAGAATATTGAGAGGTTATTATACTAATTTTACCTACGAATAGGGTGACCAGATGACTTGATAGGAAAATAAGGACCCCCCTCCCCCTCCTCACCACCTCCCACCATTAATTTCTCCCACCTCTAGTCAAATTTGGTGCGTTATTTGAAAAGCGAAAAAAGTTATTACTCTAATACATGAGTAAATTATACAAGTAGCAATACATATTTAAATAATATTATAATATTATAAGTAATTATAATACAAATAACTATTTCGAGCACAACATTTTTATTTTAACAATGTAGTAATATAATATGTACATTATCATATATACTTCTCAAAACTTCCTACTTTTTAACAAATTGATATTTGCTTTTTTTTAAATATTGGTGGAAATCGAGACATGGTAAGTTTTTAAAGTTAAACTAAATATTTATAATATTTTTGAGTGTCTCAAGTGATATTCGATTACGTTCATCACTCCACTAAGTATTTATAAGAGAAAAAATACGTTTGCAATTGGCGTTATGCCCAGGAATAGCAAAGAAATTGCGTTATTTTCAAAACTTTCAAATACGACTCAATGTTTTTTTTCGGGGTAAAGAAATCACATGTCTTGGAATCAGAAGACTTTTAAATAAAGAAAAAACTAAAGTTAAATTTGTTATATGTTAACTTATCCGTTGTT
Source organism: Andricus quercusramuli (assembly GCA_932178445.1). Taxonomy (NCBI): domain Eukaryota; kingdom Metazoa; phylum Arthropoda; class Insecta; order Hymenoptera; family Cynipidae; genus Andricus; species Andricus quercusramuli. The sequence goes on from CAKNXH010060957.1 coordinate 72,547, forward strand.
GAAGTTTACATACTATTTAGCGAAATTTCATCCTACGATGGAATAAAAGCTGTCGTCTGCTACGTCCTTAGCAACAATGGCAAAACGTCAGAGTATGAGTGCATTCGAGTTATAAATTAGGAGTATTAGGACGCCAGATTTGAAACAACTTTTCGCTTACTCATTTATTATTTTAAAAATGATTAGACTTATCGCAGACGAATTAAAATGTATTTTTCGTGAATGAAAAAAAAAAACTGACACAACAATTATCGTTTGTTTTTGAACATAACAAAATAGAAATCGAATTAATTTTAAATTTAAAGCATTAACAAGATTTCTAATGTGATGAATAAGTTACATCTTCAATTTATTTCAGCATAAAATTAGGTTTAAATATTAATAATTGAAAATCAATCTAATATAAAGTACATTTCAAAGTTTAATTTAAGAAATGGTTTCATGAATAAAATGTCAGGACTGAAATTCCTACCTCACTTGTGAACTACCGTCAAGATCGTAGTGATTATGGAGAATTTTCGACTGATGTCAAGTGCTTTATTCTCAGTCACGGAAAATGTATTTTCATTCAAAATGAAAATGTAATAAGTGCAATGTTTTCTAAAATCTGATGTCCTGATTTCCAGACCGATTTCATTCATACTTTCATGTTCTTCGCACTTCTGTTAACTAGAACTACATAGCAGACGACGCTTTTTCTCTAAAAAATGATTCCGAGATAGCTTAATCTTGAAAAAGAAGGACTTTGAACGAAAAAGAAGGACGGAAGGACAACCATAAAAAAAGAATGACATGTCCTTCCAAAGAAGACGTCTGGTCACCGTACCTACGAAACCTAAAGAACGTAGTGTTTTCTTACAAGTGCTCTTTAAAAAAAGTTTAATTTTTGAGAACCCTGAAACGACATTTAAGTTTGTTTCATTTTTTGTCCAGAATTGCTAGCCATTTATGAATGACGTACTTAAAATTAAAGGAATAATTAAGTATTAACCTCTTAAGTAGGTTACATTGAATGTCAGCATTTAAAAAAAAATATGTTTACGCGCGAGCATTTTGTTTAATGCGTGCGCTTACATGTGTCAGCAATGGGAGTAAAACAAGTAGGGGAAGTCGCAATATCTGGTAGTGCGATAAGTTGGAGGGTACTGTAAAAGAATTAATTGATCCTTGAAAAGTATATTACATATGATTCAATGTATAAAGCACGAGTGCTCGCCCCGGCGCGTTCGGCCATTTTGAAATGTTATGGCTTAATGGAAATACCCTATTCCGACGCAACAGGAACGTGTACGTCATCCACTTCTGCTCCTTCTGTCCTAGAAGGTAAGCAAGAATAGGGAAATTTACGCGCGATAACATCGTGCAACACTGTTCCTTGGAGTCAGGTCTCTAGCCGCAGATGATCTTACGCGGCAGACGAGACATTTGAAGATGTAGGTTTCACCTCTGGATACTTTTTTGAGCTACCAATCTTTGTAGAATGTTATGAGGAACAGTGTTGACGGACCAGATGAAGTGATCCTAGAAGAACAGGCTTTTGCATCCGGTTCGCGAAGGAATGAGCCTGACGCTGGCAAGCCGGGTATATATCCATTCGGAAGCCCACATTTTTCTGAGAATTTTGCGATACCTTTTTTCAAGGGTCTTTTTTAACACACGCACATTTTGGGTTTCCGCTTGCGGTATTCCAAGATATGTATGTATATGTTTCTCCATTACCAATACGTTAAGGATGTTAAGGTCCTCTTTCGAGGAAGCAAAGAGTTTAAGGTCGTCCATGTATAAAAGGTGTTTGACCTTATATTCTCTTCTGTTTGGCGGGCTAATATTCTCTTCTGTTCTTTTGCCTCAGAGCACAATAGATAGAGCCAAGAGGGAGATGCAGAAAAGTATCGGACTTAGAGAGTCCCGTTGGAAGATCCCCCTCTTATATGTGATGTAGCTTGTAGTCACTTGTCTTTTATCAGATGTCATGAAAAATCTTGTCCGCCACAAAAGCATAAGCTCTTTTATGCATCTTACTATTTTTGGATACACCTCCAGGCACTCAAGGAGCCTAATAAGTAGCTCATGGTTCGTGTTATCGAATGCCTTACGGTACTTAATCTAAGCCATGGACAGATTGCGTCGATACCTGATCGAGTCCTGGGTGATACACCTGTCTATTAACAAGACAGTTGGAGATGAAGGTTTCACCTCTGGATACTTTTTTAGAGCTACCAATCTTTGTAGAATTTAAGAGGAACAGTGTTGGCGGACCAGATGGAGTGATCCCAGGAGAACAGCCTTTTGCATCCGGTTCGCGATGAAATGAGACTGACGCTGGCAAGCCGGAATCTTGTTGAGTTGGCTGATAAATGAAGCTTTCATACCTCCAAGACAGCCGAGTATGAGAATTATAAGATGGACTTTTGAGCACCAGAGGTGTTAGTGATGCTAGGCCATGTGTAGTGTCGCTGGAATTAAATGGGAGTTCAAGCTCCTCTGCGGCCCTATCTGCTGCATGGTATAAAAATGCCACAGCATTGGCGACTTCATGTTGATGTACGAGTCGCATAAGGGAATCCGTGCTTTTTAGAACTGAGCAGGCTGTAGCCAGAACCGACCTTGATGAAGACACTCTAAGCTTAGCAAGCCTCTACCCCCTTTATCGCGAGGGAGATATATCCAAGGTACGAAAGATCTAGGATGAAGACTTCGATGTATTGTCATCATCTTGCGTGTGCTTCGATCAAGTTGCTTCAACTCATCGACGTTCCATTTTACTGCACCAAACGTGTAGAGCAGTATAGGAACGGCCAGCATATTGGTCGCCTGGATCTTATTCTTTCCAGATAATTCGGAAGCCCAAATTTTTCTGAGAATTTGGTGATACCTTTTTCCAAGGGCCGTTCTTAGCACACGCATATTTTGGGTTTCCGCTTGCGGTATTCCAAGATATGTACATGTTTCTCCAATACCAAGATGTTGAATGGTATTTCCGCCTATGAGTTGAACATCCTGATTGTCACGGGATGATGTAGTTTCTAGTCATTCTTGGTGTAGGTGGACGCAGGCACACTTGTCCAGTCCGAAGCTCATGCCAATCGCTTTAGAATACCTATTTGCCGCATCTACAAGGATGTTAAGGTCCTTTTTTGAGGTAGCAAAGCGTTTAAGGTCGTCCATGTATAAAAGGTGGTTGACGTTATATTCTCTTCTGTTCGGCGGGCCACATAGGTATCCAGAGCTTTTACCTCGGAGCACAGTAGATAGAGGCAAGGGGGAGATGTAGAAAAGTATCGGACTTAGAGAGTCTCCTTGAAAGACCCCCCTCTTATATGTGACAAAGCTTGTAGTCACTTGTCTTTTTGTCAGATGTTATGACAAATCTTGTCAGCCACAAGAGCATAAGCTCTTTTATGCATCTCACTATTTTTGGATGCACCTCCATGCACTCAAGGAGCTTAATAAGTAGCTCATGGTTCGTGTTATTGAATGCCTTACGGTAATCAATTCAAGCCATGGACAGATTGCGTCGATACCTGATCGAGTCCTGGGTAATACACCTGTCTATTAACAGGTTCTCACTGCAACCTGCCAGCTCTCTCTTGCATCCACGTTGTTCGACTATTACACTCCATACCGGCTCGATAGATGTTAATATCCTCTCTTTGAGGATGCCAGTGAATAGCTTGTAGCTGGTGCTTAAACAAGCTATGGGCCTGTAGTTCTTTGGACTTGACAAATCTCCGGTCTCAGGGATCAACACCATGCGTCCTTCCACTAGCCACTGCGGGACGGGTTTTTCTCCGTTTAAGAAAGTAGTAAATATACGAGCTAGATGTTAGTGCGTAAAAGTAAACTTCTTCCACCAAAAGTTGTTGATTTTATCTGGCCCTGGCGCTGAAAAGTTCTTAGTTCTAGCGATAACTTTCTTTACTTCTTCAGCAGTAATTAGTGGACACTCTTCCTCTGGACCTTGTAACCTTCGCCTTTGGCAAAAGTTACGAAAGAGTGATATATCAGAAGCGTCTTCATTTAGCTGATAAGTATCTCCATATATTTGCTTCCAGAAGACTTGAATCTCTTCTCGACTAGGCGGATTTTTTACTACACATGACGTTTTATTGAACAGACGGCAAGGATTAGTAGAAAAGGTGGAATTTTCCTGAATCCACTTGACTCGCCGTTTAAGGCGCTGTTTCGCTGTTGAAAGAGATCTTATTTTTTGCGTCCAGTGCTGCTTGATGGTCGAAAGTTTACACTTGTTCAGCGTGTGATTTGCTTTCCTCAAGTTACGAGAAAATGCCCCAACTTTTGGAGTGATCTTTTTATTTTATGTTATGTAGCTAATCACACACTGAACATTTGATGCATGCCGTCTCGCCGTTTCAATTTTGAACTGAATCTGTGCAATACGCTCGCGTGTCTTACTCAGACGTACCGAAGTATCGTTACTTCTATCATCGCTAAGCAGGGAGACCGCCTTCTCGTAAACTACACAGTTCAGATTCCAGAGATTAACATCTTCGGGGAACAAATCGTGGAGAGCAGTATTAGCTTCAGCTAATTTGTCCATCCTGAGAAAGACTTTTTGGTGGATAGATCTCCTACTTGTTGGCATTATCGGCTATCTGCAAAGGTGGTCTTGCTGGAACGGGTGGAATGTTCGCTGGAGGATGTTGCTCCTCTTCCTGTTGATAAACAGCTTCATATCCGTTTTTTCGCAAGAAGGATACCTGATCTCTTAAATACTGAGGTGTTTTATGAGCATATTCCGGGTGCATATTGCCCCAACGGTCATGTAACCTCTTCATGAATCCTCTCCGCGCCGGTGAGCTTCTTTGCCAACAGGTAAGGAGGTCCCTCCTGAGTTGGTCCGACCATTTAAATCGATGTTCTCGCGTTTGTCCGGGGCCATTGCCTGTTCCTCGCCTCGGTTCGTTCCTATTGCCTCTCACAAGTGAACCATGGCCTCCATCCGAGCGAGGCCTATTGTGGGTAGCACTGCGCGATACTTGTGTTGTAATCGCATAATTCGTTGCATTGGGGAGATAGCCCAAAGCAACGCGTCTGACTACAAGAGCCGGAGCTCTCAGGCGATGGGGTTATGAATTCGGAAATTATTTATACTGCAGAACAAAAAAAAAATAATTCAAAAAATGAATTATTTATGTTTTCTAAGTACAACTACGTTAATTTTTTTTTCATTTTCTTTAGAGAAAAAAACTTGCGTTGAATAAATAATTCTAATGAAACAAAAATTGATAAATATACTCCATAAGCTTTCTTAAAAATTTACTGCTGATAATTTCTAAACAAAAATGTTTAAATACGTTCACAATTGCAACCAGTAGACTATTTTGAAATGTAAATTCCCGAGCCAGCCCACTGTGCAGCCGGAAAAGTAAACCTGACACCGCTCAGTCAATTCACGGAGGGACTAGGCAGACTGCGGTGTGCCGGTACTTGGGACTTTTCCTGTAACATATATATATATATATATATATATATATATATATATAGTTAAAAGTTTGTCATAAGGACAACCGCAGGATTTCGCCGGGAGCGGGTGCTAATCTGAAAAATTGCACCCACTCCCAGCGAAATCGCGGTAAAATTTCAGCTGTAACCACGTCTCACGACCGTGAGATGGGTGGTTGCAGTCTGCGCGAATTCAATACGATGATCCGGCGAAAGTCTCGTGCACCCTGAGGACACGGAGCGACCCAAGGACGACCGCCTTCTGCATTCTCCCTGCAAGTGCCTCAGCATTTTGTTGACACGCAGGGATGCTTTTCAGGCTATTGACAAGTGAAACCTTGGCACCTCCAAGAGCGCCAATGATCAGGACGATTAGCTTAACAGAATATTCCGGGTATAACCGTCGCAACTCCCTCATAAGGTCTTTATACCTTTCATTCTTTTCTTTCTCCTTCGCTGTGACGTTTTTGTCCGCTGGTGCCGAAAATTCGATAACGAGCATGGTTCGTTTCTCGAAGTCAAGAAGAACCATGTCAGGCCTCGAGTGCGCAACAGAAACAATTGTCGAGAATATGAAGTTCCAATATATGCGGCACTTCTCATTTTCGACAATTGACTCTATTTCTCTAGGGGCGTTCGGCGGAGAGGTATTTGGACTAATGCCGTAAGAGTGACAGAGATGGTAATAAAGCACTCTCAGTGCCGCATTGTGCCTTTGGATGTAGGTTGTTTCCGCATGAGCTGGACAACTAGATAGTATGTGTCCTAGATGCTCGGGGTGTTCATGACACGCTCTGCAGTTATCATCGGGAATATCTTGGCTCAAAATGTGGCGACGGTATGCTAGAGTGGAAATGACACCATCTTGACATGCAAAAATGAAGCCCTCTGTGCCCGACTTCAATCCGGGTGATCTAAGGAAAGCAAACGTCAGCTCATACGACATCGACTGATCTTCCACATTTTTGTGGAAGATGCCGTGCATCTTCTTGTCGAGGAGCTCTTCGCGGTAGTTTTTCTCCTGTGCTTTCTTAATCCGGGCCTTCAGGAGTGAGTATTTAAGATGGATAAGATTTGATGCATTTCGCTCACCCCTGATATTGAAGTCAAGGCCGAGTGTTTCAGCAGCCTCTTCTGCTGCTTTGTAAAGAAACGCCCCTTTGCCTACTTCTTCGTCTTTTCTGACCATTTTAAGAAGAGGATCTTGTCCATTTGCGACAATATGTGCTGTACCCAGAATAATCCTGTTGTGAAGACATTCAAGATTCAGTATTCCACGACCACCTTGACGGCGTGAGATGTAAAGTCGTGGAACAGAAGACTTAAGGTGCATGCTTTTGTTCATGTGCATAACCTTTCGGGACCCGATGTCGAGGGATCTGAGCTCGTCCTTCGTCCATGGAACTACTCCAAATGAATAGAGTACTACTGGGACGGCAAGCATGTTCGTTGCAGATACTTTGTTCCTCGCCGACAGTTCGGAAGACCATATCTGTCGGAGGAGACGTTTGTATCTGCATCGGAGAGTATCCTTTATAGATGTTACGTCCTGAATGCGGCTTTGTGGCACGCCCAGGTATGTATAGGTCTCTCCAGCGCAAAGGTGTCGTATAGCGCTTCTGTCAACGAGTTCAGGATCTTCGAGGATGCCGTTAAGTTTTCCTTTCTTCAAATTAACCTTGTTGCATTTCTCTAACCCGAACTCCATTCCAATCTCTTGAGTGTACTCTGTGACAATTTTTAGAGCTAGATGTAGTTTCTCTTGATTTCTAGCATAGAGCTTAAGATCATCCATGTAAAATACATGAGTTACCTTATGCTTTCGATTTCCAGGTTTGCCACAGAGGTACGCTTCGGAATGGCGAAGTGCGAGAGATAGTGGCAATAATGTGAGGCAAAAGAGGAGAGGGCTCATGGTGTCGCCCTGAAATACACCTCTCTGAAAGGTGATACTGTTGGTGATCACACGATATTTTCCAGATAAGATGGTAAATCTGGTTTTCCAAAGCGGCATTAATCTCTCTATGCATCTCACGATGTGTGGATGAACCTTCAAGCTTTCCAACAGACAGATGATAAGTCTATGGGAGGTTGAATCAAAAGCTTTTCGGTAATCTATCCAGGCCATCGATAGAGATCGTTGATAGGATGCTGCATCTTTACAGACACATCTATCGATGAGCAGGTTCTCCCGACATCCTGCTACGCCTTTCTTCGAGCCACGTTGTTCATACATCTCTCGCCACACAGGTTCAATTGTCCGAAGAATCCTATCATTTAGGATGGCTGTGAAGATCTTATACAGTGTGTTCAGACAAGTTATTGGCCTGTAATTCTTAGGGTCAGCTAAGTTGCCCGTCTTAGGCAGGAGCACTGTGCGCCCTTCCACCAACCACTCTGGAATAGGCTCTTCCGACTTTAGATATGAGGTGAAAATTCGGGCCAGATGCTGGTGGGTTGAAGGAAACTTCTTCCACCAGAAGGTCTTGATACCATCTGGTCCCGGAGCGGGAAAGTTCTTCATGCCTTTTAATACGTTTTTCACCTCCTCGGTAGTGATAGGTGGGCATTCTTCCTCAGGTGTTATGAGGGCATTGCACAGCTCCTTGAAGCTATTTATGTTCTTCGAGTCTTCTTGAAGTGGATGCTGGACCTCGTAGACTTCTCTCCAAAATGCTTCGACCTCCTCTGGTTTGGGCGGATGGTCGACAGTAATTGGAGGGTCTTGGAAGAGTTTAGATGGATCAGATGAAAATTGTTGATTTTCTCTGACCCACCTCTCTCTCTGCTCTAGACTTCTCCTAGCGTTAGATAGTATTCGTATTCTGTCAACAATATGCTGTCTGATGGTCATTAGCTTTGATTTGTTGATTGTGTGATGACGGATCCGCAGTTCGCGCGCGAACCGTCGAACCTTGGCAGTGAAATTCCTGCCAGATGTTATGTAGTCAATCACACACTGAATGCGGGACGCGTACTGTCTAGCCCAGCCTATCTTTGTGCTGAGTTGATGCATTCTTCTTTTGGTCTTATGATCAACCGTTGGTTTTGTTTTACGGCTTGCATCTGCCAAAGTTCTCGCTGCATTGTACACACCACAACTGATAGTCCAGAGGTCGGATTCTTCGGAAAAATCTCCGCGAAGTTCATCATCCAATTCAGTCAGATCTTTTGGCTTGGGAGAAACCTGAATGTTGATGTTTCTCCGGGTCCTGAAGCATCGTTCTTCCTCTATTGGATGCCTGTTCGCGGTTGGTCTCAGTGTCGCTTCTCTTTCTCTGTTGCCGGCTTGTTCTGGATGCGGTTGAGTAGGCACTCCGCTTATATAACCCCTTTTCCTAAGGTTCTCGGCATGGTTTCGCAGACGATGTTGCGAAAAGTGTGAGAGCTCTGGGTGTTTCTTGCACCACAGAGCATGCAGTCGTGCCATGTAACCTTCTCGCTCAGGGGCCATACTGGCATCGTAGCACTCCAGCAGGCCGTCATTAAGTTGATCCGTCCACTTAAAAGTAACAAGATTCCGCCTGTCAATCGCATTGACTCCGTCTTGATTGGCTCCCCCAACTGTAGGGTAGTCGGCATTGTTGTCCGACCCATTGTCGGGAGCCCTGCGCGTTCGATTGTTTTGAACCGCACTTACTACAACTATGTTTGGTGTTGTCATTGTTGTTCCCACGAGCAGCTAGGGAAAGGGTTCGTCCATCCTTGTAGAGCCCCGCATGCAAGGATAAGGCTGTATACTCTGAGAGTCGCCGATTTCCCAGAATCACCGTTAGAGACACCTCACCCAGGTGACATTCAGCTGTCGGCACGGTTCTCACGCCTTTGCTTGGGGGTTATTCCTTCGGGACCATCCCTGGACAATTGTCCGCGACTGCTTATTAATTATTGTAACCATATTCAGCAGAAACCCTTGGTACAGGGACCCTCTATCCGCAACCCGAGGACGCGTTCGGAGGCTTTGTCATAAGCCCTTCGGTTCTATTCCAAAGGAATCAAAACCGAATATATGTATAGAACAGTGTTCTTACCTAAAATACTCATAATCCCGTAAAAACAGTTTTTTAAGGTCATGTCATACTTACCCGATTCCCACGAAGGAATAATAAGGAGTATGTATAGCTCCCTGTAAGTGGGGAGTGGGATGAGCAACGTCCATGAATTCGTTAATGTTAATGTCGGAAGTTTCGAACTTGTGAAATTTTGAACATAATAATCTACAATATTTTGTTCGCTAAAATTATCTTCATCCTTTGCTTACGTACTTCATAAATGCTTATAATAATGTCATTGTAGTTCTTACACTTTCTAGATCCTTTTCGTATTTTTGATGCCATTTTCCTTCTCGTTTTTAATTCAGGAATATGATATACACTTAACAAAATAAAAACACAAACGAACAGAACCTACCTATGTATAAAGATGTCAAAACATAACATAGGAGAGTGGGTACAACACGTGAAAGCAAACATAGCACTGCGCATGTGCACGCGACGCATGTGCTCACAAGTTTCCATTCGTGGCAAACATTAACGAATTCTTGGACGTCGCTCGTCCCACCTCTGCTCACCATACACAGAAGGTGAGACCACTCCTTACTATTCCTTCGTGCCGCTTCCGAAATACCGATATTTTGCGCTAAAACTTACGTTTACACGAATTGACATATTGAGTTGCAAATTTTGGAAACGAACTAAAAGGCATGAAAGAACGTTCAAATCCATGTTTTATTTTGTAACTGTAATTTATTCAGTCTGCATGATTTATTAAATATTTGAGGGACCATTAGGATATCATATTTCAATAAAAATATTTCAATCCTAATAGTTTAAATTTTTAATTTCCAGGTATCCATGGCCTATCAAAAACAGGAATCAACTTCGAAAAGCAGTTGTAAATTATTTTCAAGAAGCATTATTAGATTCTACTCATAATGTGATTGCAAGGGACGTTTTGGATAATCTACTAATTAAGTTTGACACGAGCGCAATTCCAAACTTCACGGACATTATGCTATTTATACTCAATCAGAAGATTAATTTGATGACCGAAGACTTAAAAGTTGTGTACAATCGGAATCACGTTAAGCACTTTCGAACTTTACCTTGGTGGTTCAAATCCAATATCTTTGTTGACTACAATTTGCAGAGCCGTCCGAATTGGGCAATTGAAAGCAAATCTGAAATAAATCAGACCAGAAATGTCTCGGTAAAATCGCTTCTAATGGACGTGGAAGGCAGTGAAGATAACGCGTCGATTGTTGATGATTATATTAATGAAACACTGAATACCAGCGAATCTTTTACTTCAGTAGCAAAATTTTGCAACAGCACGCATAGTCGACTGATGGAAATACAAAGAGCAGCGGATAAATTTGAAACACAGTTAGAAGAGCAAAAATTGAGAAATCAACGTTTGGAAGAAGAAATCCGAAAGGCATTACTTGAAGAAAACTTGTCGATCTTAAAATAAGAAATAGACGCCTCCACTCAGTATGAGACATCTGCTGACAGCGCATTGCATGAGACTATTCCTTATATTGAAACATAGCGCATAGTCTCATACACGGCGCTGTCAGCAGACTAGACGACTATCATTATAATTGATAAAAATTAACATATTGTTTTATATATTACAATCATATATTAGTACCAACAAGAAACTGTATTGTACTTAAAATTCTACAAGGGAAATATTCTTTTCTTAGGAATTGTAAATACACAAGCGTAATTTTTCGTAATCTTATAGTTTTTATTCTTAAGTGTGACTTTATAATTATTTTCAAATGTTACTTTTTACAACACTGAATTATTGTAAAAAGACTTTTGCGTTCTTTAAATATACATTACAACTATTCAGATCGGCAGAAATTAATCCATTTTATGGTTTTTTATTCTTGGTGATTATCAGATTCCGAAATTTTTCCCATCTTTTATCAGAATCACGTTCAACATTTCGAAAATTCATCCACACTACCTGGGTATGTAGTAACTCAATTCGTATTCTAAAATTATAAATCGCCAGTAGCATTCTATATTCCACCTTTTGAGGTAGGAAATGCAGGCAGCCATACTAAAAAGTTCTACTATAATGCGACTTAGTGGTATCCCAGTGAATTCAACTCAACTGAAGTAACTCAAAGTTAGTTTAAGTATATATACCATTTAGCCATTTCCCTTTCGGGGTAGGCGTGACACTACCCGATTCGGGTTGTGTTTCTAGGTGGATAGTTTCTTGTAGTAAATAACTACAAGTGTGGCTCATCACGCCCACGACGAGTTAACAGCACGCAGTATTCCCGAACAGTCACCCATCCAAGTACTAACCGCGCCCAGCACTGCTTAACCTCAGTGATCTAACGAGAACTGGTGTTTTCAGCGTGGTATGGCCGTTGGCTAAATAGATTAAACAAAACTCAGTTTAAAGTCAATTTAAATGATTTGACTAAATTCAAGATGAATTCAATCAAAATTAAATTGGGTTTAAGTCAATTCAATCATTTGAATTGAAACAATATACCATTTTTTCCCATAAAAATTGCGCAGGTGTAACTAATAACTTTTTCTTCCGAGTATTCTAAGTGCTGAGAATCTAAAAATATTATTTTTCACTGTAAACTTAAACTTAACGAATAAAATGTCACTAGGAAGGACCCAAGAAACTCCTGGTACGGAAGTCAAGGTTTGCTACCGGAAGTGTATATGCCAGCTTCAACCCCGTGTCTTCAAAGACCATGAATAGTAATTAAAGGAAACGAAATTCGAGCAGTGGAGATTAAACTAGAGGTTAGTTCGGCGGGGATAAACGGCGATAATGAACATCAGGAAGAGAAAGCTGCACCACAAGACCAAGCAGCGATCGGCGAAACAATAAAACATCGTGCTAGTGATGTTCCTGCGTAACCTCATGCTTATCTAGTACCACCGCATCCTCCAGAAGCAGATGAAGTGATTTAACCAAAGACAGAAGCAGAGATTTAGCGACCAAGAGGTCAATTAAATAGAAATACCGTATGAGCATAGCCACATTAGTAAGGGAACATGATCCAGCAGATTGAAAACGCTCTATATCTATGAACAAATGGTTTTCGGCTATTAAAATAGCTACCATTAAAATGGAAGTAAAACAGCAGCTTACTATTGAAGAAATCCTTATAGAAAGGTATAGATAATGAAGAACCGATTGAAGCTGAAGGCATATATGCTAGGGATAATGAAGATCAAGTAGCGAACCCACTAGAACAACTTTTGGATAATAACGGTCCCGTTGATGTAAACATCGAAATATTTGAAAAACCGCAGCACCTTGAAAGGAATTTTGGTCGTGCTTCACTAGACTTCAGAGATATAGAACCAACTCAAAGACATTATCTGCCAAAGATATACATCATGAGGGTTCTGCATACACTACCAGGGCACATAAACAACAAACTTTTACCTATGCATTTAGAGGCAGAAGTAATTGGATAACCGATGCAAACTCTTGTGGATTGTGCAACTGTAACAGTCGTTAGAGCTTTGGGATAGTAGAACTAGGTCTACAAATGCAGTCTACCTCAGAAAGGGAATGAGATACAGAATGGAAAGCCAGCTAGGATATGGATCTCAGCAAATAAAAGAGCAAATCGGGCCGATTGGCTAAATGTAAGAAAGGGAATAGAATCATAAAACTGACACACTATGTTACTCAAACCATCCACTCTCATAGCATCGAGGCATAAACACAAACAATATTGGATAATCTTATAGACTTCCAACGGCAGATTTGATGTTTTTAATGCTATACCGATATAAAAACGAACCTTTCAGGTGGATGAAAGAAGGTTTTAACGTGAAATAAAGAGCAAAAATATCCAGTAAGACAACGTAGTTCCTCAATTAAAGGGCATGGCTGACTACTGATTGGCTATTTTGGGGAAAACAAAAAGAAGCAAATAAGGCGCTGCTGCAAGTAAATGGAAACCCCTAGGCCCGGACTTGGTGCACAATTTTTGGTACAAGTACCTGGCAACTGTGTATCTTGCGTTCGCAAGGTGTTTTAAAATGATCATCGAACATCCAGATCTAATGCCAGGCTTATGCTCAAAGGTAATACGGAAATGAGTGTAGTTCCACCGATGAGGCTTAAGCGGCGTTGCGTGGCTTTGGCGTGGCTTGTACGAAGTTTCTCAGCAAGCGTAAAAGTAGTGCGGCCAACCTTAAAATTTGCTGCTACCAACGCAAACTAGAAATCTCTCTTATTGACGACAAGAATCTAGTCATACAACTGCCTATTAGCCACGCCAAAATCACGCAACGCCGCTTAAGCCTCATTGGTGGAACTACGTTCAATGTTCCCTTCGTCACCACAGGACTATTTACTGTTTACGGTCCTGTTGATGTAAACAGCGAAATCTTTGAAAAACTGCAGCACCTTGAAAGGAATTTTGATCGTGTTTCACTAGAGTTCAGAAATGTACAACGAAGAAGATGTCTTGAAAGTTTACAAGAAATTTCTAGGTATCATAAAGTTCTTAGGTCGTGCAATGATTCTTTGGGGACCAACAATTGAGTATTTGATCACGGGCAATTAAGGATATCTAGATTAATACACATTACGACCGGTGTCTTTCGAGGAGACTCCTTCAGTGCATTATGGTTCTGTTCAGCGTTGGATTCATTGAGAAGAACATTGAACAGCATGATTTATGGGTTTAAAGTACATGATAACAAAGATGGTAGTCATCATATGGAAGCAGTGGCTGAGGGTGTTTCATCCAATGGTCAAACATCGACTTTGCAAAAATAACAAAATCATCCACGTTGACATGGTCAATCATAGAGTGCACCACTGTAATTCAGCAATTGAAAGAGTAGTACTACCCCGACATAAAGGGGGTAGGGGCGTTCTAGATTTTAAGCCACTGCGATGTTACGCTTTAAATCATCAGCATTCTAAAAATGCTACTGTGACTGACGATACATACCGGGATAGTGCCGGGACGAAAGTTTTGCAGAAAAATCCAATTCAAGAACAAAAATACTAATAGAGGTTTCTTGGGCCTATATTCTATATTGATGAAACTGTCCTACAAAAATTACCTTTTTCTTTCCTGAATATTTATAGTCATTTTTTATAGATTTTTGGACGCTGATTCCCTATCCGGCAAAACAAAAGCTCCATCAGGTCAAAACTTTGAGAAAATCTTACTTAAAGTGTCGAATAAAACACGTTTTTGGCCATATTTGAGGGTTTGCAAAAAAAAAAACAACGAGAGGTGACAGCTTAAGCTCATGCTTGAACCTTTTACTACAACAACATCAAATTCTGGTAGTAACTCCACTTATTTTTATTGCAGTTAGGCCTTCAATCTTTATATAACTGTCACATAATCTGTTAAATGGATGACCAAATATACTTTAAAAAGCTCTGTCAACATTATTCTCATTTTCTAAACGCTATATTCCAAATAAATATATATCTATATAAATAACATCAGCATGCATTTCGTGACATCTTCAAGGTGAAACAAGTATTTTGAATCTCCAAAAATTATAGAAATTTTCTATAATTTACAATTTCAGACAGGCCTGAGACACTTTTTAAAGTGATATTTAGAGGCATGAAGTTTCACACGCATTTCCCATAAGAAAAAGAGACGTTTTTGTACATTGTATTCAGAATCGTCAATATTAGCTGCATCGAGTTGAAAATCAACATTTCGCTTCACAATTAGCCATAGAATACGTATAAAATGTTATTTTTCAAATATCATCCCCATAAGTCTGCTTTGTAGGGTTAAAAAAACCCATAAGTGAGAAAATAGGTATTTTTCGATTAAAATTGTTTCTTAGACACAAAATACTAGTCCACTTGTCACTGCAAGTGAGTTAGTATTCAATTCAATTTAGCAAATATAATTGTTTAAACAAATTATTATTGTTTGTAGCTATCTTCTTCTGTATAAGTACTAGATAGTAGCGCTTTTTTCTGAAATTTTGAACTTTTTGTCACTTTTCAGTTAGATCAAAGCAATAATGAATTCAAGATAACAAAAATAATTGTTTAAACAATTCGGCTTCCGTTTCCGGTACCGATCGTGAGAGAACTCTTTTGTGTCAAGTGTGAAAGGGCAGTGAGTGCGGAGATCAAGTGTCAAGGAAAAAGGGTGAGTGAAGGCGAGGGTGTAAAGGGTGAAAGTAAGTTGTGAGAAATCGAAATTGGAACGTGCGAAGTTTTTGAGGTTAGGAGTAGAAAAATAGTTGTCGGGCAAGGGGGGCAAGAGGTAGGCGAGTAAAAAGCAGGAAACGTCGCGGAGCACTGGGTAAGGTAGGATGCTGACGGTACGAAGTCCACAAAGAGGCACCAGGGGGCGACAGCTACTGGACGTAGACGACCGCACAGAGCAGCAGGTAGTAGATGAAACAAGAGGTGACGAGGTTGAGAGCGAGGAGACGTTAGAGATGCCGACCAGGGTGGGATGACAGAGAGAAGGGAATCAGGAACGGGTCAGCAACTTAGAAATCAGGAATGAGCATATGAGGAAGGAAACAGAGAGTACGGAAAAAGTAAAAGGGAGTGATAACTCGCGAAATGAGAATGAAAGATTGAAGAAAAGACTGAGTGACATTAAAAGAAGATTGGAAGGGGAAGAAAGGGCAAAGAGGAAAAATAGCACAGTAGTCAAGGGATTGAAAGTGGAGAGTGAAACAAGGGAAGCGGAAATAAAAAATCTTTGAATAGATATTGGAGTTCAGTTAAGGGTAGAAGGAGTTGAGAAAATAGGATGGACGAAAGAAGGAAAAGGAGGAATGTTTATAGTTAAAGTAGGGTGTGAGGAGAAGAAAAAGAAAGTTATGGAGGAAAAAAAATTATTGAGAGGAAGAAAGGAAAGAATTGAAGAGGATTTGACGTGGTGTAAGAGGAAAAGGAGATGGCAAATAGAGCAGAGTGAGTGGGTAGAGAGGAAAAGAGGGCGTATGGTGTGGATAGGGAGAGACAGATTATGGATAAATGGGGAAGAATTGTTCTGGGACGAGGAATTAGAAGAAATAAGGAAAAAGGGAGAAAGTTAGAAAAAAGGAAAATGCAAAAGTGTTTAGAGATCAAACAGAAGAATGTGTCAGGCTTGAAGAACAAGAATGAAAGTTTTTGGTGGAAGTCGGAAAAGTAGGATGTGATTATGATGAGTGAAACCTGTGTGGATGAGAAGGATTGGAAGGGGATGAAAAGGATGTTACCTAAAGGTTATGTGCGGACAATGCAAGAAGCAAGAAAAGTCAAAATAGCGGTAGTTTGTGTATATAGAAAAAGAGGGGCAGAGGAAGGTTGGAGAGTAATAAGCAGGTGAATGGGGGAAAAGAAAGAAGAGTTAGTTTTGATAGAAGGTGACTTGAATGCCTGGCCTGGCGAGTAAGGGAGAAGAACTTGGGATGAAGAAAAGGAGACCTATATAAGGAGCTCCAAATATAGGGAGACAGACCAGGGGGAGTAGGTTACTAGGCGTAATAGGAGAAACAGGATTTTTTATATGTACTGGCAATATGAAAGGAGATGAGAAAGGAGATATCATATTTATAGGTAAGGGAGGAACAGTAATAGACTACATCCTGGTGGAAGAAAGAATGTGGAATATGATAGGCATTATGGATGTGGGGAATAAGATAGGGTTCGAGCACTCCCCAGTAATAGCTACACTGAAAGGTGGCGTCCATAAGCGCGACAGAGGGAGAAAGGAAAGAGGGAGAGAAAGGAATACGAAAATGGGAGTCGGAGGGGTAGATAAATTTAAGAAATTTTAAACAAAAAATGGAAAAGGAGAAGGTTAGGTATGAAAAAGAGGAGAGAGTAGACTCGTTAATTGAAAGGTTGAAAGGGTCGATTGGGAAGGTAAGGGATGAGATAGGTACAAAAGAAGGAAGAGAATAGGGAAAGAGAGGCTGGTGAGATGAGGAATAAAGGGAGAGTAAAGAGAGAATAAAAGAGTGTTCAAGAAAATGGAGGAAAGGAGTAATAGAGAAGGCGGAGTACAACAGGAGAAAAAGAGAACACGAGAGGATGCTGAAAAGAAAAAAGCAAAGGGGAAAGGAGAAATACAAGGAAGAAGTAAAAAAAGCGATTGAAGAAGGTAGGGTCTGGAATGTGATAAATAGGGAAAGAGGAGGAAGGAAGGGCGTGAATAAAGAAATAGAAATTGGTGAGTGGACGAATTATTTCAAGGGTCTGGTAGGGGGAGAGCAAAATAGGATCAAAGGGGAAAATAGAAGGATAGTCCAGGGAGAAATGGAGGAAGGGAACGACATAACAAGAGAACAAGTGGATGAGGCAATATATAGACTAAAAAGAAACAAGGCTACAGGAGAGGATGGAATGGAGAACGAAGCGATAAAGTATGGAGGAGAAGGGATGTGGAAGATCTGCAACAAGGTCTGGAAAGGAGAAGGGTGGCTGGAGGAGTGGATGACAGGGCTGGTGGTACCGCTTGTCAAGAAATGGGAGGACAAGAAGGTAGAGGAGAAAAGGGATGGGTACAATTGCTTTTGACTAAGTGAATAGAAAAGTGCTATGGCAGGCAATGAAAGAGAGGGGAATAGAGGAAGTGTTGGTGGAGAGAATGAAGGTAATTTTTACTGAAACCAGGATTAGGATGAAGATAGGCCGGGGGGCCGGCTGTTTTCTGGACATAAAGAGGTCTACGGCAAAAGTGCCCGTTGAGTTCGCTACTATTTATTATGCAGCTGGCAGACTTACAGGAGAAAGGGAAAGGGGGAACGATTTTGGGTAATAGCAAACTATACCCTCTAGCATACGCGGACGACGTAGTTCTATTAGCAGACGATTAGAAGGGGATAAACCTAATGATTATAATTTTCGAAGAGTAGGTCGGAACAAAAGAACTGACGCCGAACGTAGGGTAGACAAAGGTGATGTGCTTCAGAAGTAAAAAGACCAAAGTTTTTGGCAGGAGGGGGAAACGAGGTACAGGTGAGGAAAAGAATCGAATGTGCGAGTAAAGTAATGGGCCAAGTATGTGGTACAGGAAAGAGAAAGTTCAATGACGAGTGGGGTATGAGGGTTTGGTTGTTTGATGCGTTGGTTTGGGCGGTGTTGTATTATGGAGTGGTGGTCTGGGGGTGGAAGGAACATAGGAAAGTGGAAAGAATGCATGAGAGATTTCTTAGATGGGTAATGGGGGTTAGTTGGAGTTGCCCAGGATACATGTTAAGGGAAGAACTAGGAAGGGAATAATAGTAACTAGACAAATTAAGAGAGCCTGGAAGTTTGAAGAGAAGCTGAAGAGGGGAGAGGGGAGCAGAATAACACAAGTATGCTTGGACGAAGTTCGGAACAAGGAGACGAGAGGCAATTTGGGAAATTCGAAATGGGAGGAAAAAAGGAAAAAAATGAGGAGGGTTTGTGATATACAAGATGGGGTACTGGAGTGGCAGAGCATAGAGTTAGAGCTATTAGTAAGACAAGGAGAAGGGAGATGGATTAAGATTATGGATTCCAGGTACAAGAAATGGCATGTGATGGTCAAAGGGTTGACGGGACCAGAATATTTGTAAAAAATAAAAGAGGAAGACAAATGGAATAGGGTGGTACGGTTTAGAATGGGAGAAAGAGTGAGAGTTTGTAGGTATTTGATGGATGAAGAGGGCAATCTGTGCCGGGTATGTGGATAAGAAATGGAGTCATGGGAAGATTTGTTAGAGAGGTGTACAGGAGAGGAAGATGGACAGTTGAGTGTGGATGAGTGTGTAAGATGGATTTTGGATGGTAATGGATGGGGAGTGACGTGGATGAAGTATTTGGAAAAAGTAAGAGAAAGCAAGGGAACATTGCAGAGCCAAACGGGTAATCCTATTTAAAGGAAAGTAACTAGCAAAAATTTTTAATTTTTGAATCGTTGAAAATGTAATTGATGATAAGAGGAAACGGAAGCCTTAGAAGATTGCTCATTTTTAGAAGTTTAAGAATTAATAGTATTAATATTATTGTTATTTTAAGTAAGGTGAAACATTAGAATATAAGCAGCGGTTATGTTAGATTAAAGATGAAATGTAGATATATATACAGGGGGCGGAGGCCCTTAAACCCTTAAAATCGAGAGATTAAATATACATACATACATACTCAGCACAAAGATAGGCTGGGCAAGACAGTGCGCGTCCCGCATTGAGAGTGTGATTGACTACATAACATCTGGCAGGAATTTCACTGCCAAGGTTCGACAATTCGCGCGTAAAATGCGGATCCATCATCACACACTTAACAAGTCAAAGCTACTGACCATCGGGCAGCATATTGTTGTCAGAGAAAATCAACAGTTATTGTTTGACCCATCTCGACTCTTCCAAGACCCTCCAGTTACTGTTTGTCCACCCGCCCACACCAGAGGAGGTCGAGACATTTTGAAGAGAAGTCTAGGAAGTCCAGCATCCACTCAAAGAAACCTCAAAGAATATAAATAGCTTCAAGGAGCTGGGAAATGCCCTCATAGCAACTGAGGAGGAATGCCCACCTATCATTACCGAGGAGCATCTGGCCCGCATTGTCACCTCATATCTGAAGAACGGTAGGCCTTGGATTTTTCTGTACTGGAAAGTTATTAGTGACAGACTATATAGGCACAAGCCAAACCCAGTTATCGATGGAGTAGTCCCGGACCTGGATGCTTGGAAATTGGTGGTTCCCGAGGAGCTTAGAGATAGTGTTCTAGTAGAGTCTCACTCGAAATCCCAATCCGGTCATCTGGGTATCGACAAAAAATACCAGAGAATAGCATCAAGGTACTATTGGCCCGGAGTCTATCAAGATGTCTCTAGGTTTGTTAGGCACTGTGATTCCTGTCAAAGATGTAAAGTAGAACAGGCTCGTCCGGCCGTCTTAATGGGACAAAGCGTTGTCGAGCAGCCTTGGACCGTGGTTGCATATGACATCATGCGCCCTTTTACACGGAGTAAGTCTGGACACCGATATGTGTTGGTTGGTTGGATGGTCCAACTATCCGCAAGAACTTCCAGGATTTAATAATATTGAGATGGGGTACTCCCAAGGTTCTGCACACTGATAATGGTACCGAGTATTGTAATAGAGTAATGAAGCAAATGTGTGCAGAGGTAGGAATTATCCACACACCGAGTCCCGCCTATCATGCTCAAGCGAATCCCACAAAAAGGGTCAAAAGGTTCTTTCATTTCATTTCATTTCATATATTTATTTATCCAACAGTCTTACGACCAATTACAGGATAACATATCTATGTTATCATTAACGTAGAGTACACACAACGTAGTTATATTACAATGTTTTACAATATTCGATTATTATATTTCCAGGTGTAAACTTACATGAATAATGGCAAAGCATATATTTGAACGATATATAAATTTAGATATGAGCCTCAATGGAAGTTAAAAAGTTTGACAATGAGATATGGACCATATCAAGAGGAACTGTACAATTTCCACTGATTTTGTTTACAATACCACACATTCTATTTATAGGCGTATGGATTATTCGATTAGGTTTCTTTTTTGAAGTTTCAAGATAAAAAGGCACCACGGAGCTGGTATTTCGTGGAGGAGCAAACCATGGTATCTCAGCTAGTAAATAGGGACAGTCGACATAACCCTTTAGTAATTTCAAGAGAAATAAAATGGAGTTGACAGTCCTGCGATCTTTCAAAGTCCATATTTTGAACCTGTCACAGAGTTCAATGTAATCAGAACCTGGAGGTAGAAATTGCCCATTTACTTTCCAATTCAGAAATTTTAAAAATTTCTTTTGACATTTGTCGATTGATTCGATTAGATATTCTGCTGTAGGATACCAGATCACAGATCCATATTCAAGTTTTGACCTAACTAGCGCAAAGTACAGAGAACTCAGTGCAATCGGATTTTTAAACGAACGACAGGTTCTCATTAGAAATCCCAGTGCCCTATTGGCTTCTCTAAGTGAGTAATCAATATGAATATTGAAGCGCAACGCATTATCCATATTCAAAACAAAGTTCTTTATAAAGTGGACCTTTTCCAGAATGGATCCATTTATTTCATATTGAAAATTAATATTGGTGACTTTGTGAGAATATGACATTACCTTACACTTTGTAACATTAATATCCAGTGAATTTTCGGCGCACTATTTAACAAAAATGTTAATATTTTCTTGAAGTTTCAAGCAGTCATTGATATTATCGATTGGAGAAAACAATTTAGCATCATCTGCATAAAATAGAATATACACGCTCAAAAGTTGTTCAACGCCATTGACATAAATTACAATTAATAAAGGGCCTAAATTAGAGCCCTGTGGTACACCTGATGTGGGAGTAAACAGAACTGAAGAGTAGCCATTGTATTGTACAATATGTTCACGATCAATTAGATAAGAGTTTAAAAGATTGAGAAGTTTGTTAGGCGCACCAATAATTTTCAATTTATCTATTGTGAGACTATGATTTATGCAGTCAAAGGCTTTGGACATGTCCATATTATATGACATCTACCTGTTGATGTTCATTTAAGAAATTCTCAGTCATTTGCACGAAAGTTAACAAATAAGATGTTGTTGATCTACGGGGAACAAAGCCGTGTTGAGCAGAGGATAAGATGGGAGTTACATAAGGCCAGAGTAGGTCGCTCACGCACATCTCCATTACCTTTGAAAAATTTGATAATATGGCAGTTGGTCTATAGTTAACAACCATTGATTTATCCCCTTTTTTAAAAACTGGGCAAATGCGAGCCTTTTTCCATCGATCTGGATACGTATTTGTCTTTATTGCTAAATTGGTGATGAAATGTAAGGGATCAATAAAAAGATTCGCACAGTTTTCAAGGAGACAACTTGGGATTAGGTCGATGCCAGCAGTAAGCTTATTTGAAAGTTTGCATATATTTGACAGTAGCTCTTGTTTAGAGATTTGAGTTGTGTCGCCAAAAAGAATTCGTGGTTCTAAGCAGAGTCCTTGAATAGGAAGAACAGACGGTTTGTACACGCTATTAAATAAGCACGCGAATGCGTTTACAATATCAAGAGGACAGGTAAGCTCTTTGTCGTTGTACATCATAATACCTGGAATTCTAGAGGTTTTTTTCAGTCTATTTATGTGGTTCCAAAAGCAGGAAGGCGCTTCAATAATTTTATTTTCTATATCAGATTGATAAGATTCGAATAACACGCGGGCTTTACGCTGTATATGGGTTCTCAACTCCCTAAAGGCCTTGAAATAGTAAGGATTTTGAGTACTATTATATTTTAATCTAAATTTTTTTTTAGCTTGTAAATCAAAAATATGTTGTTTCGTGTACCAGGGTGGATATTGATTTTTGTAAGAATTCAGGGGATAAGTACCAACCTCCCTATCTAAGATTTCATAAATTAACTCATAGAAAATATCAAGTGCCTCGTTAACGTTTTTTGCTAAGTATAGCGCCGACCAATCCGCAGCGGATAAACAAAAAAACCACACCTGACAGTTCACGATTTTGAAACTTGTATCTTTGCGAGTTTGAACTAATAGGCATATTGTTTTTTTCGGATACTGAAGGTAGATGTGCTTCAAAACATAAAACCAGTGGTGGTTGGTACCTGTCCACTGGCAGGATTGGTATGTTACAGGAAGACACTTCACAGGGGAAAGTTGATAACACGACATCGAGGTACCTGTCATTGATATAGTTTATATCGTTGTATTGCGTAAGCTGGTGGAGATGTTGAAAGGCGACAAGCAAAGCAGATTTCCTATCAGAGCTGCCCAAATTCACAAAATTTTTCAAATTAGGAATATTAAAGTCACCCACGATTAATAGTTTGTTATTCCAGATAGCGTTCAAACTAGACAAAGCGTCAAAAAATAATTCAAATTCTTGAACAGAAGTATTAGGTGGAATATATGTGGCTAATATAATAAAAGGGATTTTTTCAAGAATAGCTTTAATTGCAACGATGTTCACTCTGGGCACTAACCGAATAACGGAACTTACGTCTAACGATCCGCAGATAATTCTGGTCTTAGTAGCAATAAGGACGCCACCACCCCCTTTAATTAACCTGTCATCTCTGTAAACATCAAAAAGCTCACAATCAAAAAATTCAGCATTATTAATTTGAGGTTTTAGCCAAGTCTCGGAAAAAAATCAAAATATCATAGTTACAAATATCAGAAGATGTTACAAGAGATTTAAATTTAGTATTTATACCTCTGACATTTTGATAATAAATTGAAATATCATTCAAAAGTGTTACATCTACGGAGTGAGTACGAGTAATACCTAAGTTGAAGTTGCCTGATGAGTGGTGACCTTGGAAGGATGAGTTGCAGTGAGTCTTTTGGTGACTATTTTCGGCTCTCCCAGATGAAACACAAGTTTCAGATTTTTTTCTCCACGAGCTTGCCGTGTTTCCATAATCTTCTTCAACTCGCTGAGACTCGCTCGCTGTGCTGGAGTCCGGTCGGGTGCGAGATTCATTTCCGTTAAAGAATTCGTTTGCTGAGGTTGTTTCCTCCATACCCAATATTTCTGGAGCATTGTTTGTGCAACTTGTTCTGACTCGAAAATTATTTTGACGGGGCGTGGAGGTCCAGATGTCTGTGGATTTTTACCAATCCTTGAGCATTTAATAGATCTTGGATTGTAATCGTTTGAGATGTTTGAGAGGAAGTTGTTAATAACATCAATTAGAGTAGGGACAGATAATCTCCAACATGCAGTTCAAACTTATATCCTTACCAATGGGCTTCATTTCCAATTGCTGAACTTTCACTTCCAGGTTATCAATACGGTCTAGCGCGGAGCCCAATTGAGTACTGAAATCGTTGAGTTTTGAAGCGAGAGTTTCGGTCGATTCCTTGAACTCAGCGCATATGGATGCTCGATGATCTTCTAGGAGTGCTGTCGTTTTATTCATATGCTGGTTCAAAATCACTTCAAGGTCCGTTTTAGTTACAGGACTATCGTCATCACTTGTTTTGTCTTGCCAAAATATAGGAGATGATGATCTTGGTTTATAGCCACAGCATTTTCTTTTCCCTGTCTTTTGGCTGATAGAGGAGCCCATACATCCAGGATGATAGTGCACACCACAGGGGCAAATGCATGAGTCCCCTGCAATATCTGCATTACATTGTTTACAGGTTCTTGTTGTGTCTGGCATATTTAACTGCTATATAAGCATAACAGTAATGGAAACTGTAGGCAACGCTGGCAATGCGAAGTGAGGTTATGCTGACCACGTGTTTGAGAGTAACTCACAAAATTCAGAAGTTAGTTTCACAACTAAAAGAAACGTGGAAGTAGACTGTATATGCACTATTTTTATAGCTCCACAGGCAAAATCGGAATAAGTCAATCAAAAAAAGTAAGAGAAAAGAACCGCATCAGTTCCGCGAAGGAACACTGGAAGTGAGGTTATGTCCACAGGATAACGATTTGGCACTAAGACAGCAGAAAAGAGGTCAAAAACAACCACTTGTATCCTCGGGGTAC
Source organism: Andricus quercusramuli (assembly GCA_932178445.1). Classification (NCBI taxonomy): domain Eukaryota; kingdom Metazoa; phylum Arthropoda; class Insecta; order Hymenoptera; family Cynipidae; genus Andricus; species Andricus quercusramuli. The sequence continues at coordinate 97,491 of CAKNXH010060957.1, forward strand.
TCGGTGCACCATAAGTCATTAAACAGAAGCTAACACGACATAATATAACATCAATATTGTAATTAAAAAGTAGATTTTCTACAGACACGAAATTAGTGCGTGCATTTCAACAAATACCTACTAAATACTAACTATAATACGCGCGTTTCTCCATGATAATCACAAAAAATGGGGTTTGCCCCTCCCAGAGTTCAGATTCGCGTACAATACCACAAACCATGGGGCCTTAAAGGTATCTCCGGCTTTCTTTAATTTCGGCCGGTAACCATTTCCGTATTGAGACCTTCGACGAAAATTAGAACGAGACAATGTCAGGACTTTTCCAAAAGCCGAGGAGTGGTTAGAGAGGGTTAAAAGACTGAAACATCTCAAGGATATGATAGTCCGTCGCTTGGATAGGGCTTACGAATCTCAGGCCAAAAATTAGAATCAAAAGCGCAGGGATAGGTCTTTTCGGGTAGAAGATGTGGTCCTTAGGAGACAAAGAGTTTTATCTAACAAAAAAGATAATGTCGCAGCTAAACTCTAGGAGAAATTCAAATGTCCCTTTAAGATTAATAACAGAATCTCGCCTATAGTCTATCGCTTAGTCACAATCGGAGGGAAGTTCGCGGGCAAGGAGCGTGTCCGACACCCAAAGCCATACTACAGTAATACAAATGTTGAATAGGCTGATTAGGAGTCGAATGTCATCTCAGACGCGCAACAATACAATTTTTTTGGCTATTGGGAAGGTCGCGTCTGGGGCTGCTTAGACACTGTGATGCCTCGCCTCGAAAGATTTTTTTTCCAACTCCCGAGACGTCCCGAGACGACGCTTAGCCAGGCCCACCCTCGGCCAACTATGGAGTGGAAAGAGCCTCCAAAAATGATTTTTCTGGACGTTTAAATTTCTTTTCTTGGTCAATAAATTTGTAGACGTTAAGCTTTGTGGGGATTTTAACCAACTCTCGTTGTACTGAGAGCAAAAAAAATCCTTTTTTTCATTAGGCCATAAGCCTCATCCTTTTCGTGTCCCAAAATAATAAATCCAACTTGTAGAAAAATAGCATTTGTTTTCCTACCCCGAGATCTGTGACTGAAGGCATTTTTTTATTGGGGGTAGTGTCTCTGGAAAATGAGTCTTCCGGTAATTTCAAAACGAATGATTTAAGTATTAAGTCATCGGGGAAATTATCAGAGGCGTTATGACTGCTGTAACCCCGATTTTAACACGGTACCCACCGGGATTAGAAGGTAAACCGGTTTTTTTCAAATATTGGGGCTTCATCTGTCTGTGCTCACATAATTTTTTTCGCATAACCTATCCTTTCCCCAGTTACCCCCATGATGATGGTTTTTTTATACTGTTTAGTTGGTCGGTTGACCCCGTTACTATTTATTTTGACATATTATGCCGATTTTGTTTACTTAAAAGCAGAGAGCTCTGCGGCTGGTTGGATTCGGTTTTGGGGGCGGAAACTACCGCTTTGATTTTCTCGTTGTCATTTGTCGCGTGTTCCTTGTCAGGACTGAGAAACTGGTAGTCCCCGGCTAAGGTGGGGGGTGTTGTGACACGGTAGATTTTGAATTACTGATCTTATGGCCGCGTCACTAAACATGAACCACTGGCTCCGGTGGTTTGAGTTTTTATCTTACAGCGTAAATTAATTTCGAGGGGAGAGCCGCACCTAAATTTCAGAGCACTCACGAAATTTTAATATATAAGAAAAGATTAATTTCCTTAGTTCTCCGGTTTTCCTAGGTAACTTGGGTTTTGTAAACCCTGGGCTCGCCACTGACCAGCGGACATGACAGCCGACGACGAGGAAGGAAGGATGAGGAAGAGAGAGAGAGGGACTGAGAGTGGAGCGCTCTAAGAGCCGAAACTGCCCAGGATTTCTACCTTGAGAACTCCAGCTTCGTCACGGGGAAAGCCACCAATCCTTGACTTCCCCGTGCTGATACTATTCGCGGGTGTGCTCTAAACCTTACCAGCTGACGGAATCTGGGGCACATAACTTACCGACATCTTTACCTGGATTGCTCATCAGTGGAGAAATAGGGCTTAAATTATCTCAAGAAAACCTATTACAATGGTTACTTATGTAATTTGCCACTTGTACTTTGCCACTTATAATTTGGCTCGATTAACCACACAGTGGCACCCTTTGTACTTTGAATAGGGTCCGGGTATCTTATTGGTTGTGCCGCACGACTCCCTGCTAAAAATTCCGGACAAATTTCGGACAAATTCCGGATTCGGAAATTTGACCGAAATCGTCCGATACATGATCCGGTTTTTGTCCTCTGGATCCTATCCGGTCGTGTCCGAAATTTGTCCGGTCGAAGGAGCACGGATATTAATTCGAATATCATCCGGTAGAATCCGAAAGTTGTACGGTCTGATGGATTCCATCCGTCCGGGTTGGATCCGGTTGAGTACATATTTTGTACGGTCTGACGGATCCTATCAATCCGGATTCTATCCCGGTGTATTTACAAATTTTCCGGATGAAGTAGAACGAAAAAAATAATAAATCTGTATATTGTATCCGATATTGTTCGTTTTCTATGCGGTCTGACCGACCGAATAAATGTTATATAACAAGGATATATAAGCAGTTTACACTCGACAAATGCATTCTTCATTTGTTTGACGCTCACAAACCTTTTCCTAAAGCTTAACTTAACACTACTACATACATACGCACTTCACTCACGCAGAATATTGCACGCTGAGTATATCGGTCGAAACGGTCCTTATATATTAACTAAGAAAACTTTTAGCGTATGTGAGAAACGACCAGAATTGTGTCCGGTCAAGTCCGTCCTTTGTACGGTCTGCCTGATGCGATAAATCCGGATTGTTTCCGGTCGAGTCCGTGTTTTGTACGGTCTGAAGGACGCAATCAATCCGGATTGTGTCCGTTCATGTCCGTGTTCTGTAGGGTCTGTCGGATGTGATGAATCCGGATTTTGTCCGGTCATGACCGTATATTATATGGTCTGACAGATGCGATTAGTCCGATTTTTGCCCGGCCGTGTTCGGCCATATCCATGTTTTGTACGGTCTGGCGGATGCGATTAATCCGGTTAAGTCCAAAATTTGTACGATTTTCAGGAATGCGATTAATCCGGATCTCATCTGATTAATTCTGAAATTTGTCCTTCCTGACAAATGCGAACAATTTAGATCTTATTCGTCTTTGCCCAATATTTGTCTAGTAATTCGCGAACACAATACGCCCTGATCTTATCCGGTATAGCAAACTGAACTAAAAACATAAAATTCGATACAGTTATAGAGTATTTAATTATAAATGAGCGAAAACACGTGGTTAAAAAGTTGTACGAGAAGTCATTTTTTATAACATTTTTAATGCAATTTTAAGAAAGAAATTAGAACAATTTCGAACGAAGTATGTTGAATAGTGAAATATTACGTACAATAATAGCATACAGTTTAGAGAAAAGTAAAACAAAAACTATTTGAATCAATTATTATCATTCCCGTCCACTGATCCTTCGTCCACATCATCGTCGATTTCATCATCATTCCCATCAACTGTTCCTTCCACATCATCGTCAATTCCATAATCATTTCCATAAACTCCTTTTTTTCCACGTCATCGTCGATTCTATCAACATTCCGATCAACTGCTCATTCTTCCGCATCGTCATCAAATCCTTCATCATTCCCATCAACTGCTTCTTCTTTCCAAAAGAGCTGTAAATTCACTTTCATGGACAGATTCATTTTCTATCGGAACCATATAGTTATCCTCATCCTTGTTCAAAAGCTCATTAGTTTTCTCATCATTTTCCGTGTTACTATTCACGTCTTTATCGAAATTCTCATTATTTTTGTCTGTTTTCGAAGTTTCATTATCGCTTTTGTGTGTTTTTTTTTGACGTCCTACCCAAAAATGAAAGCAAAATATTTAATTTTTTTCGATACGCCCCACTATGCAGGAGTATTTTCCGTTTTCACTTGAATGCCACCAAATTGCATCTTAAACCTGCGGATACATTTTCGATAGAATCGGACTGCTTCCGGAGTCAATGTTTTTGACTAGACGAATATCGGATTTAAGCTGATGATTTTCCGTTTTCACTTTAATTTCATCAAATTACAACTTAAACCTGCGGACTAATTTTGAATAGAATTGGACTGTTTCCGGAGTCCATGTTTTTGACCGGAAGAATTTCAGATTTATGCGGACGATTTTCCGTTTTCACTTTAATTTCACTGAATACAAAGTAAAACCTGCGGATTAGTTAAGGATAGAATCGGACTATTTTCATAGTTGATGTTTCAGGCCGGACAGATTTCGTATTTAGTAGGACGATTTTCCGTTTTCACTTGAATTTCACCTAATTACAACTTAAAATTCTGGATGAATTTAGATAGAATCGGACTGTTTCCAGAGTCGATGTTTTTGACCCTACGAATTTCACATTTAAGCGGACGATTTTCCGTTTTCACTTTAATTTCACCGAATGACAAATAAAACCTGCGGATTAATTTCGGATAAAATCGCACTATTTTCGGAGTTGATGTTTTAGACCGGACAGATTTCGGATTTAATTAGACGATTTTCCGTTTTCACCTTAATTTCACCGAATGACAACTTGAACCTGCGGATTAATTTCGGATAGAATCAGACTGCTTCCGGAGTATACGTTTTTGACCGGAAGAATTTCAGATTTATGCGGACGATTTACCGTTTTCTCTTTAATTTCACTGAATGCAAAGTAAAAACTGCGGATTAATTTCGGATAGAATCGGACTATTTTCATAGCTGATGTTTTAGACCGGACAGATTTCGGATTTAATCAAACGTTTTTCCGTTTTCACTTGAATTTCACCAAATTAAAACTTAAACCTGCGGACTAATTTTGAATAGAATCGGACTGTTTCCAGAATCGATGTTTTTGACCGAACGAATTTCAGATTTAAGCGGACGATTTTCCGTTTTCACTTTAATTTCACCGAATGACAAATAAAACCTGCGAATTAATTTTGGATAAAATCGGACTGCTTCCGGAGTATACGTTTTTGACCGAAAGAATTTCGGATTCAAGCGGACGATTTTCCGTTTTCACTTCAATTTCACCGAATGACAACTAAAACCTGCGGATTAATTTCGGATAGAATCGGACTATTTTCGGAGTTGACGTTTCAGACCGGACAGATTTCGGTCTTTACTTCAACAAAAATAATTTCAAGTACTAAGTTGCAGACTAATTTCGGATCAAGTCGGACTCTTTCGGGAGTGAAAGTTTGCGTCGGATAAATTTCGGATTAGACCGGACTATTTGCCATTCTTAGTTCAACGAAAATAATTTCAGGTTTTGAATTCCGGACTGATTTCGGATCAAATCGGACTCTTTCCGGAGTCAAAATGTATGGTCCGGACAGACTCCGGACATAATCAGACAAATTTCCGACTGTTTTCGCACAGTTTTCGGATCATATCGGACATATTTCGGAAAAAATCGTGAATTGGATTGATTCCGGTATATTCGGACCATTTTCGGAATCCGAAATTTTTAGCAGGGCTACGTTTCTTACTGGGCTTCAATTGGCTGATAGTTGCATTATAGCGGATAGACTCTCCCACATGCTCCTGAGCGAATTATCGACTGGCACTCTCTCTTCGAAATTCGAGCTAGGTGAACGTGCTTTTTGGAAGCTTATTGTTGATTAATATAATTTCATTTGCACCTCAAAGTTCTTCGCTGGTTAGGGATGCTCAAGGTATGTTTTCTTATGTTCTGGAAAATTCGTTCAGGATCGAGCTTCATAATTATCGACTTTTAGACCTTTTGAGATGCGAGTTCGCCTCGACCGAGTTCCGCCACGTTTCTTTGCTATATAGATTTGTACTTGCTATTCTTTATTTTCGCGATCTCTTTTTCTTTTCATCTTCGTTAAAAATTATAGTTCTGGAACCTTGCCAATAAAAACGTTAGAGTCAGTGATTTAATTCTCTTATTTTACTAAATCTTGAGGCCAAGGGTTTGGCATGGGCCAAATAAGGCCGCCAAACCACGTGCTCATTGTTTTATTGATTTTAAAAATGTCAATGGTGAATAACGCGTTGCTTTTAATTCAAATCGCGATTCTACTGCTCGATCAAAAATCCGATTGTCAAAAATTTATTTCTTCACGCCCTTCATTGAATAAATAGTCATGCGATCTTGTTAAACATTAAATTGGTCTCAACCGACTCATTGCTTCATGCGAACCCTTCCCCTGATTTACTTTTTCAGAACTTTGAGCCAAGCCGAAAATATTCGCGAATCGTGTTTCCTTTCAAAACTTCATCCCCATTCTACAAACAGTAAAAATTGTGATTAACAAGGATTCCGAAGGTCACTGCTTAGTAGGTTTTGTCAATTGATAGTGACTGGCGCATTATGAATATAAACTTCGGAATTCTCGATTTTCATTAACTGCATGGCCGATTGTGAGAACCCCGGTCTTAATATATATACAATTTCTGTAGGTTTAAAATTGCAGTAGCAGTAATTTTGAAAAAAACATATCTCTCTCCTCCCCCTCGTAACTACAACAGTTTTTCTCAAATGTGTAGAAAAATTGCACTTATCGAATGAATTTCATTTCTACTCGATTGAGTGAAAATTGAAAAAGATTTTCTATTTGTTCTTGACGAAAAAACATACCCTCTTTTTGTACCCATTTTTGTGAAATTTAATAATGAAAAATCGTGTTGGCGCTAAGTGCAGGACCATTTCGCTGTCCCAACCACCCACGCAAATTCAACTTTTTTTGGGCCCAATATTTAGTGCAGAATTTGTTCAAATTTGTTCAATTAAAATTAGAATTTGTGCAACACTGTAAGTACCTGATAATTCAAAAAAACACTGGCAGGGCCAGCGAAACGTTTCGCTGGCCCCGGCATTATCCAAAATCAACTTTATATGAGCGCATAATTTTCGTCTTAATTTTTTCAAATTTGTGCAACCAAATCCAACCCCTAAAAACTACCCCCTATGCGGCAAACACTATGTCGGGGCCAGCGAAACGTTTCGCTGGCCCCTACACTATCCAAAATAAACTTTATATGAGCGTATTATTTTCGTCCTAATTCGTTCAAATTTGTGCAAACAAATCCAACTCGTGAAAACTACCCCCTATGCGGCAAAGAATATGGCGGGGCCAGCGAAACGTTTTGCTGGCCCCGACATTATCCAAAATTAACTTTATATGAGCGTATTCTTTTCGTCATAATTTGTTCAAATTTGTGCAACCAAATCCAACCCCTAAAAACTACCCCCTATGTGGCAAACACTATGGCAGAGCCAGCAAAATATTCCACCAGCCGCGACACTGTCCAAAATCAACTTTATATGAGCGTATTATTCTCGTCTCAATTTGTTCAAATTTGTGCAACCAACTCCAAGGCCTAAAAACTACCCCATATGCGACAAACACTATGGCGGGGCCAGCGAAACGTTTCGCTGGCCCCGACATTCTCAAAAATAAACTTGATATGAGCGTATTATTTTCGCCATAATTTGTTCAAATTTGTGCAACCAAATCCAACCCCAAAAAACTACCCGCTATGCAGCAAACAATATGGCGGGGCCAGCGAAATCTTTCGCTGGCCCCGACATTACCCAAAATCAACTTCAAATGTTGCATAGGGGTCGTTTTTGTGGGTTCAAGTTTGTTGCACAAATTTTATCAATTTAAGACGAATATAATACGCTCATATAAAGTTGATTTCGGATAATGTCGGGGCCAGCGAAACGTTTCGCTGGCCCCGCCAAAGTGTTTGTTGCATAGGGGGTAGTTTTTAGGGCTTGGATTTGGTTGAAGAAATATGAACAAATTAAGACGAAAAAAATACGCTCATATAAAGTTTATTTCGGACAATTTCGCGGCTGGTGGAATCTTTTACTGGCTCTGCCATGATGCTCGCTGCATAGGGGGTAGATTTTGGGGGTTGAAGTTGGTTGAACAAATTTGAACAAATTAAGACGAAAATAATACGCTCATTTAAAGATGATTTTGGACAGTGTCGCGGCTTGCGAAATATTTTGCTGGCTCTGGCATAGTGTTTGCCGCATAGGGGGTAGCTTCTGGGGGTTGGAGTTTGTTGCACAAATTTGATCAAATTAGGAAGAAAATAATACGCTTATATAAAAAAGATTTTGGATAATGTCGGGGCCAGCGAATCGTTTCGGCAGCCCCGCCATAGTGTTTGCCGCATAAGGGGTAGTTTTTAGGAGTTGAATTCGGTTGCACAAATTTGAACAAATCAAGACGAAAATAATACGCTCGTATAAAGTTGATTTTGGACAGTGCCGGGGCTGGCGGAATATTTTGCTGGCTCTGCCATGATGTTTTCCTGCATAGGGGGTAGTTTTTGGGGGTTGAGGTTGGTTGCACAAATTTGATCAAATTAGGACGAAAATAATACCCTCATTTAAAGTTGATTTTGGACAATGTCGCGGCTGGCGAAATATTTCGCTGGCTCTGGCATAGTGCTTGCCGCATACGGGGTAGCTTTTAGGGGTTGGTGTTGGTTGTACAAATTTGAACGAATTAAGACGAAAATAATACGCTCATTTAAAGATGATTTTGGACAGTGTCGCGGCTTGCGAAATAATTTGCTGGCTGTGGCATTGTGTTTGCCGCATAGGGGGTAGCTTCTGGGGGTTGGAGTTTGTTGCACAAATTTAATCAAATTAAGAAGGAAATAATACGCTTATATAAAAATGATTTCGGATAATGTCGGGGCCAGCGAAACGTTTCGCTGGCCCCGCCAGTGTTTTTTTGAGTTATTAGGTACTTCCAGTGTTGCACAAATTTTAACAAATTCTGCACTTAATATTGGGCCCAAAAAAAGTTGAATTTGCGCGGGTGGTGGGTCCATCGAAATGGTCCTGCTAAGTGCACTTAATAGCACAACTCCCGTAGAGGACAATAAGTCACTTTTTGTGGAGATCCTATCGGGCAAATCTATAGAAATTCTGTTAAAAAATAGTCAATCTTCTTAATAACAAATGATAAGGGACATATGTTGCGGATGTTTGGAACTTTTTAATTAATTATTTCAATAATAATTGCATATTCAAAAAAGGCACTTTCGGGCGATTTTAATTTTTTTCCAAGTCAACAAACGAACATATCTCAATGCACGATAAGTCATTTTGTAGATATTTATAAGACCTATATTTTTTGAATATCCTATTTCCTGACAGACATATAGGCTAGTTACAATAAACAAAAAAACTATCTTTGCAATCTTTGATCACTGTTTATACACACAGTGCTTCAGACGCCGTGGTCGCAAACATACAGGCCTTTGTTCTACATGCTAGCACTATAAGAAGTCAAAGCCAAATTTCAGGTAGCACTTATTTCCCCTTTGCCAGGACGCCTGGACTAATCGCCTAAATAGACGATATCAACGAAAATTCCACCCCCCCCCCCTAAATATTCAACCAAAGGACATTTTTTCCTCATAATAAAACTATATCCATTACACAACACTTTGCTCAAGTTCGACTAAGATCGGATCAGGTTAATTTTTTTAGTGGGTACACTTGAGAAATAATCCTTCACATTCATTTTATTTTTTCATTCATTTTTTATATTTGAGAATAAGTGAACGAAGGGTGGTAAATCCATTTTTTGAAAAAATTAAGATTATAATTGTTTCTGTACGTTTGTAATATCAGTAATTTGATTATCAGAATTGATGGAGGAATAGGCAGGGTGTTTGAATCAAAAGGCACTTCTATATTGAAGTAACTATATTAGTAATAGAAGTAGTCACTCATTCTTTCTGCCACGCTCGATTCTTCATTACAAATTGGTACGAGTCCGAGAACCGGCATAGGCTAGTCGTGGAGTGGGAGTGAACATGGTAGGGCCGAAGAAGAGTGAGACCCCACATTCACACGCAAGAACATAGGCGCCCCTTCCTCCTGTCTATGTGCTTGTAATAGATTACATTCTTATTATTAAGGTTCTACCGATATTAAAGTTACAATTTCTAATACTCTTGTTACAATTTATATATAGATATATATTTTTTTTAACTATTGTATTCATTATTTCTTTGCACCCTTTTATTTACTGTGACAAATAGAAACATTATTACATACAATCGTATCAATATTCAATTTTTGTTTGTTTGTATTTTTTTAAGCTTGTAAGCTATACAGTTAGGGGTTTATATGTATGTATATCGTTTTGATTTTGTCAACTAATTGTTTATGTATTTCAAATGAAAGAGGTTTCGTGAATACATCGGCTATTTTATTTTTAGAACAAATCCAACTTATTTTAACTAAATTTCTTTCACATAATATTCTCGTACTTCTATCTGATGTCGTAAATTATTTCCTCCGTTCGTTTCCGCACTTGTTTCTGCAGCTTTATTATCACGCCAAAGTTACATAGGGCAGAATGAGTTATTGAGAAATAATTTCAAGGATCTATCTATTGTTATCATTTCTTGGCATGTTTCACTCATTGCAACGTACTCAGCTTGACAAGTAGATAGGGCAACATAAGATTGTTTATGGGTCTTCCATGCCACAGTGTCACCATACACTCGTTTTACCATTTGCCAATTGTCTTCTGTTGGATTAACTTGATTTCTACTCAATACATTAACTGCATACGATATATCTGGACGTGTTTCACTTGCAAGGTACAATAGACTCCCGATAGCCTCTGTATAAGATGCATTTCCTTTCGTTACTTTTTCTTGCAAAATACTTTCGTTATTTTCTTCTCTCATTTTTTGTTCACGACTCGCGACTTGAGTGGTGATCATTAGAGTTCTTCGAGGATTCATTTCGTTGAATTTGAATCTCGTAAGAATTTTATCTATATACCTCGTTTCATTTTCAAATTCTACAAAACCAATTATCTTCGTTTATCTATTCTTGTGCATAAGATCAATCTTTAATACCCTCTTTATCATATTCATCTCCATATACCAATATTTCGTTAAATCGTGAATCCTTGCTCTCATAGTACTTCCCTTTTTCTGGTTTAAGAAATTGATATCCCGAAGGAGTGTAATCAACAAGTATATCTCGCCGACCTTCATATCTAAACTTTGGTCCTATTTTTCGTTGAACCTTTATGTATGCCATACACCGAAATCTTTCAAGCTGATTCATATCTTAACTATGGTGAGGTGCAAATTTCTGTATAGGTGTATTCATATCGTTAGGTTTATGATGGGTTCTATTGTAAGCATATACAGCAGCACATAGAGCCATGTCCCACATATTTTCAGGAAGCTTAGAATAGTGCATGAGTGCTCTTACTTTCTTTTAAATTATTTGGTTAAATCGTTCAGCAACATCATTATGCTCTGGTGTATCGGGACAAGCAAATTGCTGCTCGGCTCCCAACCTATTCAAAACTTCAACCGTATAACCCCCTGTATACTCAGTACCTTGATCCGATCTTAAGTAACATACTTTCGCATCTTTACCACGTAAATTTCGTGCACTTCGTACAAAAGCCAGTAGGTTCTTCAATATGAACGAAATTAGTACAAAATGAACTTGAACAGAAAAAAATTTTGAAATTTAAAATGGATAAATAATTTATTTAGAATACAATTCCCTTAGTAGCTATCGCTTAGGATGCACTCGGCCGCGACGCGGTTGAGACTGCCGGAACCCTCGCACCCCGGCCCACAAATTCCCTTACCCAAAGCTAAGCCGTAGCCCCATCTTTGTAAAGTTACGTTGGGTTTTTCTCAGGTCTGGGTTTTCCCCAGGTCGCAGATGTCGTCGGCCCTGTTGCCGCCCGTCCGGTCCCCTTTATAAAAGAAAAGAGCTCTACGGCTAATCTCCAGAAGACACGAACTTTATTGTCATCTCCACAATGAAGTTCGAGGCACGTACGAATGCAAAAAAATATACCCACTGGAAGTAATTTTCCCCAACCTCACAACCTCCCACCACCGAGATGAGGGATTATCTCGATTTTACATGTTAAAAAAAATAATAAAAATACAGAATATAGCAGAAGAAACAAACAAATTATAATTTAAACTATCAGGCTTGACAATCTCTATGCCACTCCGAGTAATAACGCAAGGTTTCTTATCCTTTTCACACACTTCACTAACTGCTGCGGATTTTTGTTTGTCTCGGATTTTCAATTCCTTTTCGATGTTTCAGCTATATTACTTCAAGTAACCTAAACTGATGAGCTAATTTACTAATTTAACTGATTACTTGAATAACTAATAATTTGAATAAATAATTAAATCTTAACTAATTTTAACTAATTTAGAAGAGACAAAACGTGTGGTATCATACGGTACCGCCAGCAGCTAATGGGTTAACAGTTTGTTGTACTTTTATCTAGTCGGAATTTTTTAATTCATCCACAATAAAATCATTCTCATGCACGCTTAGTTCTGAATCAGAATCAGTAGACGCACTACTCGAACAATGCCATCCTTGCCCCCGATAAGCTCTATGGTTTGCGCTAAGGAACAATCCAGATGTTTGACATGTTCATTTTGTATTAATACAATATCGTTTACATTCACACTCCTTCCAGAATTCCTTTCACAGGTTTTGTGTACTAGCGCCCCTAAATATTCGATCCCACAACGATAACTCAAAACTTCCTTAATTTTTAGGCGGTATTGAAACCTCTTATCGAAGCGATTACCTTCAATGTTATCCAAATCTAAAAGACCTACTTTTTTTATCTCGTACAAGAACATCGATGGAGTCAACGGAATTTTTTCCTGCTTATTGTCGGACATGAAAGCTATAGGTCGTGAATTTATGATGCCCTCGCAATCTATCAGTACTGTGACCATTTCTTCAGGATTTAAACAAGATTTTTTAAGCGTTCGGCGCAATAATCGTTTCATTGCTCCAATAAGGCGTTCCCAAAAACCGCCTCACCAAGCCGTAGTCGGGGGATTGAATTTCCACTTGATTTGTTTCGTTGCCGCTATACTGGACAATTTTTCAAAATTAACGTTTTTCAACATGTCATTTAGACCTACAAAATTTGTGCTATTGTCACTGTATATAATACTTGGCCGAACTTGCCGCGCAATATGACGTCGTAAAGCCATTAAAAGGGAAGCAGTTGATAGTAGAGTCACTAGTTCTAAATTTACGACTCTCTACACGGCATACGTAAATAAGCATTCCCATAACTTTTGACTGCCCTTCAGATATATATATATATATATATATATTATTTATATTTATATATATTTATTTATAACGGCTCTAATTGCTTTTTGACCACCAATAATCTAAAATTTTTTTTTCAAATTATTCATTAAAATTTCTTTTCTAGGATGATTTAATTCTGCATGATTTTCATAAATTATTGAACTAGTAAGTTTATTATTTCCGGGCAAAATAATAGGGCATCGAAAATTCAGCGTATCTTCACGAAACAATATTTTCTTTTTCAATCGTAATAAACCGTTCTCATCTCTAAAAGGCTGCAGATGTCTAATTCTCTCGTTCTCCTCACTCGCACTGAAAGCTTCAGCTTGTATGCTTTTTAACAATAAATTGTCAGCAACTTCTATTTCCAGACACGACAACTCCCCTTTAGCACGTGAATCTACTGACCTCTTCACAAAAAAGTATAAAACATGCAAGAGAGATTTCTGAAATGGGTTAGGGGAGTGCGCTGGAACTGCCCAGGTTATATGTTGAGAGAAGAAACAGGGAAAGAGAAATTGGTGATAAGGCAGAGGAAAAGAGTCAGTAATTTCGAAGAGAAACTTAAGAGTGGTAAGGGTAGTCAAGTTGCACAAGTATGCCTGCAAGAAATACTAAATAGAGAGAGGAAAGGTAACAACGGACATTCAAGATGGGAGGAGGAGAGGTGGCAAGTTAGAAGAGAATGGAGAATGTGTGACGAGGGGAGGGAGTGGCAGGTAGTAGAGGGGAAATGAATAAGAAGCAGGAAGAGAAGAGGTGGGAAAAGATTATGGAGTCGAAACATAATAAATGGTATAGATTCATCAAGATGATAGGATTCCCAGAATATCTAGGGAAATAGAAAAAAGAGTGCAGGTGGTCCAGGATGGTACGTTTTAGAATGGGAGAAGGCATGAAGGAGTGTAAGTATTGGATGAGTGAAGGAATGAAGACATGTAGGGTATGTGGGTATGAAAGGGAATCGTGAGAGCACGTTTTGGAGAGATTTACAGGGGAAGAGGAAGGGGAAAAGAGCGTGATAGTTCAAGTTAGGTAGATACTGAGTGGTTGTGGACAAGGAGGAAAGTGGGTAAAGAGCCTAGAAGAGAAAAGGGAAGAGAGAATAAATGGGGGAGGAGAAAACCAAAATTGAAATATGTATGAGGAAAATTAGAATCTTTCCTCTGTGACGTACGCGTCTAACACGCGCGTACGTCTACCTCCTCTCCCGCTCTCTAGGAGAAAGAGTAGGGGACTCGGAAAATGTGTTCCCTAAGGGAATTTCCCTGAGTTGGGCATGTCTGGTGTAAACGATTCTAAAACTGATCGTGTCAGCCGAGCCCGAATAGTTGCTGCAAGCAACTCTCACCGCGGTATACTCGCGCGCGCATCTGTACCTTCCTTTTTAGCCGGCACAACGCATGTTTTAGCCTGTGCAAAATGTACTTTTACACCCGTGTCGGTTCTAATACGTAGAAAAATAACCGTCGCGTAAGCCGCTTGGCTTGCATCGGCAAACGTATGGAGCGAAGTTTTATCGCATTCACTGACTTCTTCCTCCCACGATAACTGTCGAGCCTAAGCTTCTTGTAACAGAAATCGCGGACAAAGCACTGCCAGGCTAATAACACCTAGCGGATTATAGACGCGATAAGCTACGGATAAAATCGACCTTCTTGTTACTTCATGGAATTTAAGCTTATCTGCGAAGGCCATATTCAGCGAGAGAGTATCTTCGTAGGAATCATCGTGTGTAAACTCCCACCTTCGCAAGTCAGATTTTCCTAACTCCATCGAGGCCTTCGCATCGTGAATAAAATTTTGCAACTCAGTCACACGATTCACACTTGTCACACAGTTGTCGACATAAAAACAATTCATTAGTTTGAAAATATTTTCCTTTGCAAACTTCGGACGACTACTCGACTCTAATGACATTACAATTTTTTCTAAATGCATGAAAAGCACGGCACTCAAGATAAAAGGACTGCATGTCACACCGAAAACTACTCTACAATTGAATTTTTTTATGTTAATTTTCTTGACCAGGATATCACGTAATAATTATTAATTGTGACTATTAACTAATTATCATGTTAACCTTCGCGCGCTCGTGTGGGCGGCAAATTGGCCGCCTTTTTCGAAAAATGCTTGCCATTTGAAAAATCAGGCCATTGGACGGTTCTCCCGCCAGGTATTCTCCTTCTAGATTATAAGACATCAGATTGCTTTCAGATCACTTCGCCCGTCCGCTCTGCCTGACACCTGATCAGTTACAAAGTTGAGTGCATCCAAGAATTTCATCAGGAGCGGCCAAATTGCCGCCTGGCGAGCAATAGCGTCATTTTTTTTACACCAGAAATGTCAGAAAATATTTCATGCATAATTGCCACGGAAGTGGATAGGCTGTCAGTACCGGCAAAAAATGTCGCTACCGGTATCGGAAAAAAAATTTTTATGCCGGTATAATAATATCACATCACATTATCCTTCGAGCGCTCGCGTGGGCGGCAAATTGGCCGCCTTTTTAGAAAAATGCTCGGCATTTGAAAAATCAAGTCATTGGATGGTCCCCTCTCTAAGTATGCTCTCTCTAGATAATAAGACGTCAGATTTTTAATTTTTTTTTTAAATTTTGCTTTTTATGTTTGTAACGCAGTTTTCAAATATATTTGTTATGTTGAATCGTCTGCGAGATGTTCCTGCATTTAATTTGCTTTGATACATAAAAGAAAAAAAATAGTAAAATCGAAAAAACACTCCGAAAACTAAGGGCGGCAAAACTGCCGCCTTGCGAGCGCTGGTGTGATTTCACTTGGCGCGAGCGCTCGAAGGTTGAAGTTTTTTTGTCTACTGGTCGTTTCCATATTTTCATAAAATATTGATACTTAAATTGTGAAAAAAAAATTCTCTCTAGCTCCGGTGGGATTCGAACACCACGTCATTCAGATTTCCGGTCTGATGCTCTTGACCACTAAGCTACGGTGAAAACTAAGTCTGAAAACCAGCCCAATGCATTGCCCCCACTCCTTCTGTTCTCTTGGCATCCGGAGGGGTATCGTAGTTCAAATAAATCCAACAGATGGCGTTCCGAATGCGCAGGCCCGTGTTTACATTGTTATATATTGGCAAAAACGGCAAAAACGGTAAACTTGACAATTTACATGATTTAAATGTGAAGAGTGAATTATTTATTACGTTATTGAACGTTTTTTAAAAATTATTAGTGCGAAATAATGGTGTTAATATGTATAGCTCCCGGCTGTACGTCAGACTATCATAGCAATTCGGAGAAGTGTCATCTATTTCTTGTGCCAAAAAATTTAAAAAAAATTAAATTGTGGCAACAGGCTCTACGGAGAGATGACATTACTCTACGATATAGACATGCAGTTTGTGAAAACTACTTTTGGGAAAGTGACATAATTTGGAAGGCGGAAGCTAAAGGTCCGGATGGAAGTGTAATGTCCAAGGTATGTTAATTTCGTTTCTTATTTTTAACATTTTTAACTGTCCAACAAATTTTCAAATAAATAATTTTACTTCATAATAAAATTAATTTCTAAATGTTTCTAACCATTATTGATGGAAGAGAACATTTAACACTACAATTTCCAAACTTTTTTACATTTTCAACAACTAAATCATAGAAAAAACTGATTTTGAAGAATTTGAAAACAAAATTAGAAGCTTCTTTAAAATTTTGAAAGATTTTGTGCATACATTTTTCTAAATATTTCTTGGAAAATTTCTAATGGTTTACGTTTGATTTTAAAAGAATAATTTTAAGTTTTGAAGATTTCAAAATGTGTGGGAAAAAATATGGAAGACTTTAAGACAATTGTTTTGATTTTTCAGGATTTAACAAAATTTTAGGTAAACTCAATTTTGTAAGGCATCAAGTGAATGAAACATATATTCTCAAGATTCACGGTAAAATTTCAAATGATTTGTTTTATAAATTCTGAATTGAAAAAAGATTACAAAAAATGTTTAATTATTTCCTAACATTTTGAAAAAGTGCATACAAAATTTTAAAGAAAAATTCTGCCATGATGAACAATTTTAGAAAAAATTTAAGTAAATTTAAGATATACATAGAAGATTTTGAAACGATTCATAAGTAATGAAAACTTGTAAGATATTTTAGGAATTTTTTAAGGTGTCAAAAGAATGAAAAAAAATTTTTAGGTTCCTAGGAAAAATTAAGATGATTTTTCATTTTGAAAAACTAATTTTCACAGAATATTTAAAAATATTTCGCAAGAAATTTGTATAATTTAAAAATATTAGAGGGTTTAACAATTTTTAAAGAATTAAAAAAGAATTTTCTCAAGATATATGGGCAAATTTTTTATGATTTTTTAGTTTGAAAAATGAACTTAAAGAGAGAATTGCAAAAGATTTAAAAACTTTTTAAAGATTTCCTCAAATTTCGAAAAAGAGTAGAAGTCTTCAAAGCATTGTGTCTCAAATTTGTAAGATCAAAAAATTTGAAAAATTAAAAAACGAGTTTATTCAAGTAATATTTAGAAGATTCGAAGAGATTAAAAAAGAATTTTTAACTTTAAAAGATTTTATAAAAGGGCCGATGTTCCAAAAAGATTTCAAACCAAAACTTCAGAAGCTTTAAAAGAATTTTGAAAGGTTTCAAGTGAATGAACAAATTTTCTTGAAATTCCTAGGAAAATTTGAAAGATTCTAAGGCAATTTTATTACATTTTGAATGATTTTTCAAAATTTCAAGAAAAATTCGAGTCAGCTAAAAATATTTTTAGAAATTTAAGAGGTTTTGAATAGATTCAAAATATTTTAAAACTTGGAAGCATTTCTGAAAATTTATTAAATATATTTTATTTCTGCCAAACTTCTCAAAATTCCCAAATATCATTTTACAAGGCTCGAATTTTTCCTACTATACTGTAAAATTTTGTAAATTTTTTTCAAATCTTCTAAATTCTTTTTTGATACATCTGAAATATTCAATGATCTTTTCTAATTTTCTTCAGAATCTTATAAGATTCATATTCGTATAAGTTTAAAAGCAAGCTGATAGTACTTCTCTTCTTGTAAGTAATTCATATGTTTGTGTTTTTTGGGTTCAGGGGTTCTCAAAACGTTGACATTTGACAAAAACCGGGGGGTCAAATTTTACACAAATCTAATACCTTCTCTAGACGAGAATGTAAAAATAATGATGATTATTTTATTGTTTTAATCGTTAGAAATAGTATTGAGAATATTGAAACAATGAAATATTGTAAAAAAAACATACACGAGATGTGAAAGAAATGAAATAAGCAAAGTTTTGATGAGAATGTGCCCACTTATCGGGCTGATTTTTTCACTGTTAATGATCTTTTTTACGAACAAAGCAAAAACTACACATCCTATCAAAAAGTGACCCATAACAAATGTGTAGATCCTTTTTTTACACACAAATTTTCTTGAATCATGATTTGTCGTATCTTGCATAGTTTGGCCGTAAAATTAGATTTTTAAATATTTTTTGTTCAATAAAAATGTGATTTTTCGATGTTTCAAGAAAATTCAAAAAGTCGTTATCATAATCTTGTAGGGCGTGCAAAAAGAAATATTTTCCATTTCGTGACTTTTTTTCGTATCGTGCGTTGCTTGGCTGAAAATGTTAATGTTCGTTTCTTTTTTTGGATTTGAAAATGCTGTAACTGTGAAAATTTTCATTTTATCGGAAAATGTAATTGGAATAAATCATTTAAATTTTTCATTTCTATGAGTGGCCGTACATATAATTTTCAAATTTCGAAAAAAATGTTTAAAAAAATTTCAAAAAACTCTCACTTTTTGAATTTTTATCCAAGATGGCTGGCTAACGAACTTGACATTTAGTTTAGGAGACTAAAAGAGTATACTAAAGGACAATCGACTCCATCAATTCTTTCGAAAGTTGTCGTGCTCACAGACAGACATACATCCATACATACATCCATACATACATACATACATACATACATACAGACAGAAACATTCGTAAAAACCTTTTTTTTTTGGGTTCAGGGGGTCTCAAAACGTGGACATATGGAAAAAACGGGGGGGTCAAATTTTAGACAAATCTAATACCTTCTCTAGACGAGAATGTTAAAATACAAATTGTCAAGTACCATGAGCATGAATAATGATTATTTTATTGGTTTAATCGTTAGAAATAGTATTGAGAACATTGAAACAATAAAATATTGTGAAAAAACACACACGAGATGAAAACGAAATGAAATAAACAAAGTTTTGATGAGAATGTGCCCACTTATCGGGCTGATTTTTTCACTGTTAATGATCTTTTTTACGAATAAAGCAAAAACTACACATCCTATCAAAAAGTGACCAATTACAAATTTGTAGATCTTTTTTTTTACACACAAATTTTGTAGAATCATGATTTGTCGTATCTTGCATAGTTTGGCCGTAAAATTGAATTTTTGGATTTTTAATTATTTTTTGTGCAATAAAAATGTGAATTTTCGATTTTTCAAAAAAATTCGAAAAGTTGTTATGATAATCTCTTAGGGAGTGCAAAAAGAAACATTTTTCTTTTCATGACTTTTTTTCGCGTCGTGCGTTGTTTGGCTGAAAATGTTAATTTTCGTTCCTTTTTTTGGATTTTGAAAATGCTGTAACTGTAAAACTTTTCATTTCATCGGAAAATGTGATTGAAATAAATTTTTTGAATTTTTTATTTCTATGAGCGGCCGTACATATAATTTTCAAATTTTGATAAAAATGGTCAAAAAAATGTTCAAAATGCTCTCCTTTTTGAATTTTTATCCAAAATGGCTGGCTAACGAACTTGACTTTTAGTTTAGGAGACTAAAAGAGTATACCAAAGGACAATCGAACCGATCGATTCTTTCTAAAGTTATCGTGCTCACAGACAGACAGACATACATACATACAGACAGAAAGACACATTAGTAAAAACCAGTTCATTTCTTTTTTCGGATTTTGAAAATGCTGTAACTCTGAAAATTTTCATTTCATCGGAAAATGTCATCGGAATAAATTGTTTGAATTTTTTATTTCTATGAGCGGCCGTACATATAATTTTCAAATTTTGAAAAAAATGTTTAAAAAAATTTCAAAATGCTCTCACTTTTTGAATTTTAATCCAAAATGGCTGGCTAACGAACTTGACCTTCAGATTAGGAGACTAAAAGAGTATACCAAAGGAAAATCGAATCGATCAATTGTTTCGAAAGTTATCGTGCTCACAGACAGACAGACATACATACCCAGATAACAATCGTGCGTCTCACATCACCCGCATTGTGTGATTATCATGCTGTGCGTGCATGAGAGGGTTCATTTCGCCATCACGGGATGATGGTCACGTAGCTGCGAGCGTTATGACACGCATTTCGCTATCATATATGCCTTCACGAAATGCGTGCAAAATACAACGCACGTGTGAAGGCATCATACAGAAAACAATATTAATAGTATATATTATTGACTGTTTAGGGTTTCGTAGCCCCCCCCCCCCCTCCCCCCGGGGCAAAAGAGCATAAACGCCAACATTTTTTAAAATAATTTTTCTTCCAAAAAATTTGTTTCAACATATTTTTTTTAAACATTTTTTTTAACATTTTTTTTCAAAATTTTTTGTTCACCAAATTTTTTTTCAACCATTTTGTTCAAAAATTTTTTTGCACAAAATTTTTTTTCAGAACATTTTAAAAAAAATTTTTTTTTCAATTTTGTTCACAAATTTTGGTTTGGATTTTTTTTCAAAAAAATTTCTTTTCTCCACTCTATGCAATATAAAATTAGTATTTTTCGTTACCACCTCCTAACAACTTTTTCGGACGGGCGTTGCAAAAAATAGCGTGTGATACACGTGCGCATAGGTGATTGGTAACTCGTGTGATTGCATCATTCGCTCCGGCTTATGCTGCAAAATTCACACTCGCACACAGTCACCTATTTTACGCACTTGTATCACAAATAACTATTTCTTTAGAAAATTTTGTTTCAACTTAGAAAATAGTTTTTTCAATATTTTAATAATACTTATATGAACCTATTAATAGGCTAGAAGACCATTTTTGAGAACTTTCATATGGGCACATGAAAGCTCAAAAGTAATAATTAAATGGAATCTGAACTTCTATTATTATATGATAATGAGTAATTATTATATCATAATATTATATTATGTAATACATACATAAGTATAAAGAAGATTTGTATATTATTAGAATTACTATCTTTTATGATAAGGATATATTACTAAGTGCGTTTAAGAATTTGAATGTAGCGCGCGCTTAACAAAATGAATAGGTAGTCAAATGGTGGCAGATGGGAGGCTGTTTGACCAACGAATTTGAACGTTTCCCCCATCCATACACAACACCAGCTGACATGTTCACAACTTTCGCAAGTGTTTTCATGAGTTTTCGCGCTGGCTCATTATACTGTTTCCCGAGGAAGATTCTTACAGCATGACTATCCTCAGCTTTAACGTACTCGAGGATCCCTCGTCCAGAGAAATGCCCATTTTCCAATCGGTTTCTCTCGTCGAAAACGAGATTCGAACTCCCCCAAAACTCCCCAAAGGAACTCCCACAGGTGTTCCGCTTGATAAAACCTAAACGATAGGACTGCGCTTTGCTGACCATGCACAGCAAACAAATCTTAATTTCAAATGGAAATTCATATTTAATTTACGAGCCTTTGCTTCTACCAAACATTTCCAAGATTACTTTGACGCTAAATTACGGTTGCCATTAACTTGCAGATTTGCTCCAGTTTGGGCGAGCCTAGTGATTTTAAAGAGTATTTTTTATATGTGTACAAGACAAGGTGTAAATATTATATTTACAGGTAGGGCACTGAAGCCAGTAATGAGGACTGAAATACACTAGATAGCTGCACACAGGTGTGTTTTTTGTTTGTAATTTTGCTTCTTATCGATTGATTTTGAAATTCTTGGTTTTCCGAATCTGACTCACATCTTGTTTTAGATAAATTGTTAGAATTTGTTTATTGGTAAGAGAAACAGATGACAATTGTTAATTAAGCTACATTAGATTAATGAAGATTTCATCTTCTTTTATCATTTTGCTCATTGCAATATAATATAAATTGTGACGCTGCAAAATTCTTGCAACTCACAAATTCTAATTAATAAATTTTTAGTTGACGTTTGAAGATTTTTCGTAAATTCAGAGATTTAATTTTTTAAGGTCAGAAATCACGGCTGCGGTACGGAAACTCCATGACTAGGGCTAGATTTAAGATTTATAATTTTTAGGACTTATTCTGTTCGTTTCTTTTATTTTCTTGTAACGGATTCGGACTCGTCGAGACATCGAGGGACATCGAGGGACTTCTTTCGACTTCGAGACTCAAATGGGACGCCACTTGAGACTTTTAGAACAGCGAGATTCCACCGACACACACTTCAGGCCATTTGAATTCTCCTGCATTTTCCATCTACTATCGTCTGCCAGACTCAAAGGAGCTGTGGATCCTCATCTGCAAGGATTCATGTTAGGATGCCGGCCAGTTTTGAAGCAACGCTACAAGTTGCGGAAAATCCGGAACGACTCATCTACCTGGCGTAGAACCTTTTTGGAAACTTCATGATGAGTATCTTCTTCATCAATTCCCAACATGACTAGGGAATCTAAATGCGCAATGCCCTCTTCACGTCGGCTGATACCAATTGGTACCGAACCAAATCCTGCTCTGATCAGCCAGGGTAATTTCGGGCTCCAGGAGGTGATCTAATGGGTGAATTGGAGAGTAAGGATGTCGAAATAACAACACTGGATCAATCCTGGCGATAATAGAGGGAAGGAAGGATGGAAACCGAAAATAACAGGGTACCGAGCTCCACTTATTCATACGGCCCTGGAATGTAAACCCTGCACCCCGTCTCCGCAGCGGCCTCACCACCAATAGGAACGCCGGAAAGAAGGAGGAGAAGGAACGCCGAGACCGAGTCCCGTACCGTTGCCGCTACGTTCGCTCTTCTCTGCTAACCGCAGCCGCGAAAAGTCAAGCTTTTGTTTTTCTCCCGTGTCGAGTCACGCTGTATTTTTCTCGTGCCAGTGAAGCAGCATTTTCTGGAGGAATATTAAAGACGTACCTCACAGCTCCTCATCCCCAGCATCAGGAAGCTCATCGTCGACGTTCCAGAATACTACGGGTAAGGCCAACTCTTAAATTTTGAGCAAAAGGAAACTTCGCTCGACACGTGGTCATTAATAATGGAATTTTTGAATTTTGATACACTTTTGTAAAAATGGCGTTACCCACGGTTGAGACAGAGGTTCTTTAACTGGGCCTTTTTCCTTGTTATACCATCATTTTAGTGAAGTGTTCATAAATAATATATTTGAAATGTGTCTCCCGAATGTGAATTTTATGTGTAATTTTTCGGAACTGAGCCCCCAGTCGAGTGTTGCCATATAAAGTTTGTCCCCGTTGAGCATTTTAAATAACATTCACATAGCCACGTAACGGAACCCCCAGGTTGAGTTGTGCCCCGAAACCCAGTTTTCGTTAATTATGAGTGAGCCTCTTTTTTTGTATTAACTTGGTATTGTGTAATTATTCGGAACTGTGCCCCAGTCGAGTTTTGCTATAATTTTTCTAATGTTGAGAAATATCACATCGAGTCCCATTCAAGTGCCACTCAGTCTAGAGCTTCCCCTTACCCAACCCCCTTTATTGTGAGCAAAATTTATGAACTTTGAACGTTGAGAATTTTGGGTGAATTTCAAATATGTTGTTGACCTTGGTAATAACATTTAAGTAATTAGGCTATTGTAATTGATCGTCTCTCAAATGAATTTCAAGTCAGTAGGATTAGGCGAGCTAAGCGCAAATTCTTTTTTTTTGTAAAATGTGAAGGTTAGGGATCATATGGGATTAATTGTTTGATTTATCGCTGGTTTTCGGGAATCTAGGTTATGTAGAGTTTTGTATCAGTGCAGAGTCTAGATAGAGTTTCGAATTCAGTTACTACTAAAGGAATAAATTAGGCTACGATTAGTCATGGGTCGTTACTAATTTAGTGACGTTAGGCGGTAATCAATTTTGAGGTTAGGTTGTGTTTATGACTAGATTTCCGAAATCAGGGTTAATAATTATATCTGGTTTGGACTTTAATTAAAGAATCGAGTTAGATTATTATAAAATTCTGTCAATAGTTGTTTTGAGCCTAGTTAAAGAGGATTAAATTGAGTTTTTCTAGAAAGTTCGCTTAGCTCGATCCTAAGTCGTCATTTAGAGAGATTATTTCCTTTCACTGAAATTGCCTAGCGTGGAGTTCCGGGCAGAGAAGCCTAACCACTCAAGGTTAGTTTAGGTCGAGTATTTTAGGTTAGGATTTAAGATTCTTCCTTATTGTGAACATGTCGAGAAAATTATTATTTGAGCCTTGAACGAATTTTAAGATTGTAAACCATCAGATTTTGTCGAGATCAGTCATATTGCCAAAGATCAATTGTTAAATCGGGCTTGTTATTTCACTTTTTTTTGTTAACCAGCATTAAATAAATCATCTGTTCTTATTAGTGTAAATGTTGAGTTGTCATTTATTGACATTGTTGAACCCTCTTTATTTGCGAACCACGCCCAACTACCGAGTCTGAGCTGACCGTGCGAGAAGCCGGTACACTGCGTTCCTAGGATTGAGTTTAGTTTATCGTTCTTTTTGAGGCTTTCGGATTTTTATCTAATGAATTTTGAGATTTGGGTTTTGTGAATTTAAGTGGCCTCGAACAGGCCTGGCGCTCAACGGAAAATTTAGATTTTTATGAAATTTACGGGAAGCAGTGCCGAAGGTATGCAGTAATTTTGATTATTTAACCATAATTAAATTGCAACATTTCATGGCGCCCAACGTGGGGCCCACGCAAAAATAAATAGGGTTCTTTTAGAAAATATAGGATCTTGAATATTAAAAAGTTTTCAGGTTTATTTATTTATGGTTAAATATAACTATTTGAAATGAAATCTTAACACAATTCTCGCACGCCAAAGTAACAAGACTTTGAATTCTTTTGAGAATAATGCCAAATTTTATATTAAGTATTAATTAAATTCTTTTAAGAAAAGGAAAAGGAATTCCAAAAGAAAAGATCCCCTACCACAATTTTGAATAACTGAAATTCTGAGGAAGTACCCAATTAACCCCTGACATTTTGAGAATTTACCCCCTTCCCCCACAAATTGTTGAAATTTACAAAACCCAGACAATGTTGAGAATGAAATCCTGTTGAGTATTACCAATAATTTTCCTAGTACAGAACCTTAGGAATTCTTAGCTCGTGATTTCAAGTTCGTTTCTTATCTCGTGAACATTAGTTAACCATTTGCCATTACGTCATCGCTATTGTGCGCAAGAGTGAATTATATTTAACGTGTTTATTTACTGACTTTGATTAAACTTGAGCATAATGAGTGACCATAATAACAGACCTGATTCGTGGATCTACCCACTGAATCAAGAGGATTTGATTTCGGAACTCGTAAATAGGGACTTGCCGACCGATGGTATTGTTCCCATCTTACGCGAAAGACTCGTTAGATTTGAACGCGCTTTTAGAGGTGAAATAGAGTACGTTGATCCCGCGTTAGAGTTAGAACAGTCTGACGGGTTGACACTAGACGATTCACAAGCATCTTGCTTATTAGATACCGAAAGATTCGGAAGAAGCACTAGGAGGACTCGAATATCTTAGGATTCAGAGTATTGTTAGGCCAGTCGAGTCCACGGTTCGAAGTGAAAACGCGAATTCTCTAGAATCATCGAATACTAAAGTCGCGAATGAACCTAGTAAAGAATCTAATAGGAATATGGAGGCAACGATGGCTCCTGGGGATAGTCCGGGAGATCGAGTTCCTTGCTTAGATCATCGAGGGGGAGCAATAAGCAAATCTTTTATACAAGCTCAGAGACCAGACTCGAGGTCTAAGGTTGCATCCGAACCAAGGTACACTACTGAGAGAGGTGTTGGGCCGGATCATCATATTTTTGATCGTCGTGATGATGCTCGCGATAACCGTAGGAATGATCATAGTCAAGACCGTTTATATTCGGATCCGCGAATTGTGACTAACGATACCCACCCCTTAATAACCGAGGTCGAGATAGCCCGAGAGTTAACAGGAACGGTAGGAGTTGTCACACCGAATATTCCGATGACGAATTTCTTGGAAATGAGCGGGGCTATGATAGTAAAGAGACTAGGTGTCACGGTAGCACCGACCCCTTGTCGAGACACTCGCGTGCTCATAATTATCCAGAACCCCTAGAGAATAGGTATGAAGGCTACCACCCTTCTTCTCATGATCCATACTATCGTGAAAGATACATTCAGAGTCGTAGGAGTCGTTATTCTGATAGGGCTGATTTTGATTTCGAATCACGAAGATTTCCCGAGAATAGTCATCGGCCCACATTTGATAATTATACTGAGAGTCAACCATCGAGGAGAGGTGGTATAGGACCATATAGGGACAACGATCGGTTATTCTATGATGATGTGCGTCGTGAAACTGACACCCCTTTAAGATATAGAGAGCCAAGTCCGCCTATTAGATTTTCAGATTTCGAATTTCCAACTCATGGGCCATAGTACTCCATAGTACTGCCTTTCGACCGAGTCGTCCCCATGTGACGTTCGATCCCTCTATAGACTGCCCCTTTGATAATTCCAATTTCAGGCGAAACTCCCGCTATTCTCAAGCTTACTCTAGGCGCGATCTTATTCCTCCTAGTCCAGCAGCGACATATGATATCATGCGAAAGTGGAATCTGAAATTCTCAGGTTTACGGGAAGAAGATGCCGAAAATTATCTCACCCGTCTTATTGAGGGTAGGTCAATTTGCCCAGTAAACGATGCGGTATTATTACGATTGCTCCCATTTTTCTTGTCAGGTATTGCGTTGAATTGGTACAGAAGCATGCAGTCAAATTGGCATACTTTTGAGCAGTTTGCATCCGCTTTTCGCTCAAGGTTCGCTGATTCCGATTTTCAATTCGAGTTGCGACAAGAAGTCCACTGAAGGACTCAAGGTGAACGAGAATCGGTAGCCGATTATCTCACTTGTATGTTAGCCATGTATGATAGATTAGATCCTCCCTTTACCGAGTCTGAAGAAATTAGTTTTGCACATCGCAACCTTTTACCACGCCTTCAACTGACGATTCCACGCCACCAAATACATAGTTTCGCTCAATTAGAACAGTTAGCTGTCGCTTCTGAAAAGAGTTATAGGGTAGCTAGATCTTATAAGCCTCCCCCAACTCCTGATCGGTCTCTTTTACCTGATCTGGCTTATCGTGAAAGTAGGGGTAAAAATCAGGACAGGCGGAGAGAAAAGATCAACATGTTAGAAGAGCAACCTGAAACTAGTGTTAATTTGGAAGAGATGATCGAGAATATTTTCCTGTCGAAAGATCTAGGTCCCAAAGTCACCCCGAAACCTAAGGAGAAGCCCAATACCCCTTCAAGTAGAAATACGCCTCCTAGAGACCCCAGGTCTAATATATCAAATCTTTTGAACGCTTCAAACCCTTTTCTACCCCAAAATCTCCCGAAAATAATCCCAGTCAAGAAAATAGCCCTCTAATATTATCTTGTTGGAACTGTAAGAAAACAGGACATCGTTTTTCTGATTGTTTAGAACCAAGGAATATTTTCTGTTATCGTTGCGGTAAAAAGGATGTTACGCGCCCCTCGTGCCCAAATTGTGCGGGAAAGGAAACATGGAGACTTTAAATGGGCCTGAAATGCCTCCCACATTACCCCTTAGGTCCGATAATGAATTTTTCCGTAAAGATTTGTATCCCTTAGCTGATACCGACCAGGGTAATGAGGAAGACTTAGCAGATCTATGTGACATTTACGAGTTTGAAAATTACAGTCTCAAAATAGATCTCATCCAAACCAATGGAGAAATTTCCCCCCTTCAAGTTCATGAATCCCATTTCAGCTTAGAATATCCTACTGTTCTGGATCCCTTCTTAGACCAGGTCGAGCAATCGAACAATCCTTCAGAAAATAACAACCCTTTTGAATCTAACCCTGTCGAGAAATTATCGTGTGATCCCTTACCCCTTTCGGTAAATCGGTCAAGTCAAGATAACGAGTTAAATTCAGAGAATATTACAAATAAATTTCCCGTCATCCCCATATTTAATTTATCCGAATTACCATATCATCCGACACCCTTATGCACGCCCGAACCTTTAATGTTTGTGACCCTAAGGATTATGGGTAACCCAGTTAAGGCTTTAGTAGACAATGGCGCTTCGCGTTCGTTCGTAGGTCCTGAGGGCATGAAGATTGTTGAGAATTTAGGTTTAAAGATCGAGAAAAGTCACGGATTAGTACAAATGGCGAATAGTCAGGTCGAGTTAGTATCGCAAGAAGTCATCATCCCAGTAGAGTTGAAAAATAAAGCCCGGCAAATGCGGATACGCATATTATCGTCCCTTCCAGTTGCATTCATCATAGGTTTAGACTTCCTAAAAGTGTTCCGTATTCAAGTAGACTTCGAAGATAGAACTTGGTAGTATAAAGACGATCCGCTTAGAATTTTCAATTTCGAAGTAGAGGAATGGTTGGGAGATAAATTTTGTGGGTTACGTGAACTGACTAGTAGTCAAGCAGAAATTCTCAAGGAATTCCTTGGGAAAGAGTTACTGGAAGATACTGGTAAACCAAGTCTGACTACACTGATGGAACATGTGATTGATGTAGGTAATCATAGTCCAATCAAACAGCGCCACTACTTAGTTTCACCCAAAGTTATGGAACATACCGTCCGCGAAGTCGATGCCATGTTGGCTGACGGTATCAAGAAACCCATCCTGCAGTAAATCCGTCCCCTCAAGAATCCCGTCAAGAAGTGAGTCCAGCTCGCCCTTTTTCATCCCGTCAAGAATCCAGTAGAGCTCGTCCATATCCATCCTATCAAAAATCCCGTCGAGAATCCAGTCAAGCTCGCCCGTCCCCATCCCGTCAAGAAATCCCCACATCTACTTCTCCCAGAGGAGCACCAGTGAATCCGAAACCTTCAACCAGCCGTGGAGGGATGCTGGAATTGCGACGACCCAGCCCACGACTACCTGCAGTGTGAACTCAAAACGCTCACGGTGTTTTGCTTCCGGTGTGGAATACCCGGGTATACGGTCGTGACATGCCCAAACTGCAGTGAAGAATACCAACAAAAAAGGCCGTATACTGCCAGGAGGAAAAATAAGCATGTTCCACCCGGGATGTTAGTCGGTTATATGGTCGTCGAGGAAAAAGAGGACGAAGACGACGGCCGAGTTGACAACGAGGACTAAAATGTCAGCTTCGATCCCCGTTAAGACCGGACCCTATTCCATAAAGCCCTTTCAGTTCCACGTCAAGTATTGTAAGAGCGTTTGTCGAATTTCTTCCCCATCCCAGACAAGAATTTCTTTGTCATCAACTATCTTTCTTTAAGTCGATTTCCTTTTCCCCCTATTTAGCAATAACTTAATGTATTCTCATTACCATTATTATTTTTTGTTCTCACTTGATTACTGAAAATTACAGCTTAATTTAATCCTTTTGTTTTCCGCTGTATCGTATCATTCCGCTAATTTATTTTTTTTTATTTTTTTTTATTTTGCTTGACCGAAAATGATGGTCCTTCTTTCTGTACATGGTACATACCGTTTTGAATAAACTAAGTTTTGGTTCCGTAATTATTTGCAATATTATTGTAGATATCGTACCTTATGTATTCCGATAGTAACTAGTTTTGTTTTGAAATATTTGACAATGCATGATTACCAATATTATAAGGTCCAGTCATGGAGCTCCGTGCAGATTTAAGATTTGCCAATGGTACCTTTCGCTTATATAGAGAGGCCTTATTCTAAGTAATCTGATAGAGTCAATTTCAAGTCAAGTAAAATTATTGGTGTGTACTCCTGAGTGCTAATCCGTATCATACACCTGGTTTTAGCATAACTAGCAGTTTGTTCCTTTTGTTTGTTCTTGTTCCGGTTCCACTTACTAGATTTCTTTCTTTTATTAACCTTTCGAGCTTCAATTTTCTTTTGTGTCATGATTTTGGAGTACAAACACAAGTAACATTTTAAAGTTTAACGTTAGATTCATTCAAGTAACTCACCTTCGGTTGAAGACCGGTTCGGTCCTTTCCGGAGAGAGGGGAGTTGTGACGTTGCAAAATTCTTGCAACTCACAAATTCTAATTAATAAATTTTTAGTTGAAGTTTGAAGATTTTTCGTAAATTCAGAGATTTAATTTTTTAAGGTCAGAAATCACGGCTGCGGTACGGAAACTCCATGACTAGGGCTAGATTTAAGATTTATAATCTTTAGGACTTATTCTGTTCGTTTCTTTCATTTTTTGTAACGGATTCAGACTCGTCGAGACGTCGAGGGACACCGAGGGACTTCTTTCGACTTCGAGACTCAAATGGGACGCCACTTGAGACTTTTAGAGCAGCGAGATTCCACCGACACACACTTCAGGCCGTTTGAATTCTCCCGCCTTTTCCATCTACTATCGTCTGCCAGACTCAAAGGAGCTGTGGGTCCTCATCTGCAAGGATTCATGTTAGGATGCCGGCCAGTTTTGAAGCAACGCTACAAGTTGCGGAAAATCCGGAACGACTCATCAACCTGGCGTAGAACCTTTTTGGAAACTTCATGATGAGAAATTTCTTCATCAATTCCCAACATGACTAGGGAATCTCAATGCGCAATGCCCTCTTCACGTCGGCTGATACCAATTGGTACCGAACCAAATCCTGCTATGATCAGCCAGGGTAATTTCGTGCTCCAGGAGGTGATCTAATGGGCGAATTGGAGAGTAAGGATGTCGAAATAACAACACTGGATCAATCCTGGCGATAATAGAGGGAAGGAAGGATGAAAACTGAAAATAACAGGGTACCGAGCTCCACTTATTCATACGGCCCTGGAATGTAAACCCTGCACCCCGTCTCCGCAGCGGCCTTACCACCAATAGGAACGCCGGAAAGAAGGAGGAGAAGGAACGCCGAGACCGAGTCCCGTACCGTTGCCGCTACGTTCGCTCTTCTCTGCTAACCGCAGCCGCGAAAAGTCAAGCTTTTGTTTTTCTCCCGTGTCGAGTCACGCTGTATTTTTCTCGTGCCAGGAAAGCAGCATTTTCTGGAGGAATATTAAAGACGTACCTCACAGCTCCTCATCCCCAGTATCAGGAAGCTCATCGTCGACGTTCCAAAATACTACGGGTAAGGCCAACTCTTAAATTTTGAGCAAAAGGAAACTTCGCTCGACACGTGGTCATTAATAATGGAATTTTTGAATTTTGATACACTTTTGTAAAAATGGCGTTACCCACCGTCGAGACGGAGGTTCTTTAACTGGGCCTTCTTCCTTGTTATACCATCATTTTAGTGAAGTGTTCATAAATAATATATTTGAAATGTGTCTCCCGAATGTGAATTTTATGTGTAATTTTTGAGCATTTTAAATAACATTCACATAGTCACGAAACGGAACCACCAGGTTGAGTTGTGTCCCGAAACCCAGTTTTCGTTAATTATGAGTGAGCCTCTTTTTTTGTGTTAACTTGGTATTGTGTAATTATTCGGAACTGTGCCCCAGTCGAGTTTTGCTATAATTTTTCTAATGTTGAGAAATATCACATCGAGTCCCATTCAAGTGCCACTCAGTCTAGAGCTTCCCCTTACCCAACCCCCTTTATTGTGAGAAAAATGTATGAACTTTGAACGTTGAGAATTTTGGGTGAATTTCAAATATGTTGTTGACCTTGGTAATAACATTTAAGTAATTAGGCTATTGTAATTGATCGTCTCTCAAATGAATTTCAAGTCAGTAGGATTAGGCGAGCTAAGCGCAAATTCTTTTTTTTGTAAAATGTGAAGGTTAGGGATCATATGGGATCAATTGTTTGATTTATCGCTGGTTTTCGGGAATCTAGGTTATGTAGAGAATCTTCATTTGAAAGTCCACGTGCACGATGGTACCCTTCCAACCATGCACGTCTCGCTTAATGCAATCATTCTTTAGCTATAAATCCACGTGCACAGATGGTACCCTCTCAACTGCGAACGTCTTATTTAATACAATTAATACAATTAGATTTTCATTCAATAGTCCACATACACAGATGGTATTCTTCCAACTATACACATCTCGCATTATAAGATTAGACTTTTCATTTAAATTTCACTTGCACAGATGGTATTCTTTTAACTGTGCACGTCTCGATTAATGCAAATACTCCTAACCTATTATATAAATCCACATGCACATGTGGTATCCTCCTAACTGTGTACGCCTCAGTTACTGCGATCATATTTTCAAATTCAAAGTCCATGTTCTAATAGAAGCAGTGCCGGATCATGGGGGGTGCTTAGTGGTGCTGAAGCACCGGGCCCCACGCTAGTGGGGGCCCCCTTTTCCCCAAGAATATGCTCTTTTACCTGAAATCCGCCCCCTTGAAGGGGCCCCGTGTTTATTGTAGCTCCGGGCCCCGAAGGGTCTTAATCCGCCCATGAATAGAAGTAATCTTTTTTTCACCAAACATGGATTTTCACCCATTTCTAAATCAAAGTGGATATAAATAAGAAGAAAATTTTTCTATAGAAACATGAGTTGGTTAAAAGAGATTAGTTCAAGCCATTTCCCAAACTTGTCACTTACGCTATTAATTAAAAAAAATTCCTTACTATTTTCGGATCCCAATCATTTCGAAAGTAGTTTTTCTCAATGAACAACTATCCCCGAGGTCGTCATTCTTGCATTCTGAATTCTCAAGAACGTTTTTTCAATACATTAAATCTTCCATTTTAACAATTTTGCAAGAAAAATTGAATCGGAATATTTTGCATAACAATGCAAATTCATTGAACTGTAAGCTTCTTCGAAAACACGCCACCCGTAAGTAAAAAATTATTTTCTCATAAACTGTTAGTCTCTAGGGATTTCAGTAGAGGCAATCTTTAAGGTTTTTCATTTTCAAAAAATTGAGTACTATAAACTTTATACTCATCTCTCACCTGGAAGCAAAAATTCAAGCCCACGTGTTCCAAATATTTCAATTTTCATTTTATTATTTTGTTATATTCTCACATTCAGAAAATCTATGAAATTAAATCTAAGAAATAGCTAATTTCTTTAAATAATTGATTATCAATGTAATATTACAAGCTTATACTTTTTTATTTTAAGTAGACCTGCGCTTTTCGGTACATGCGCAGTTGATAAGTCGGGGTTCGTTATAATCACTGGTATCGCAGAGCAGCGAATCCCAATAAAACCTCAATCATGATGGAAGCTGTATATTTAAAAATTGTTTCTTGACTTTAAATCGAAGATTGGTCGATCAGGACTGAAACTTTTTTTTTGTGAAGGGAAGGATTAAGAGAATCTTGAAACGCAGTAAAATGACTCTTTCGGAGGCATAAAAAAAGATCAAATTTAGTACTTACCTTTTTTGAATTCGTCTCCTTCAGCCCCCTGGCTCTTTACTCAGAATACATGGAATCAAAATGCCCTTAGATTTGACTATGGCCGCAGGTGGCGCTGATTGTCCATGAGGCAATAATTTAAAAACGTACATGGAGGAAAACGTAGAAATTCCATGTTCTCCAAATGAAAACTATTTGATCAAATTTTCTTCTATAAGAAATTAATCTAGAAACATTCGAAAATTTTATAAAGCAATACTCACTACAAAAAAGGATGAAATGTTCGCGTTTTTAGGGGAATTTCGCTTTGATGTATAGCGGGAAGGTCAAATCAAAGTTTCGTGTAATGCAATGATGTCAATATTTACTGTTATTATTAAGATTAAATATTATATTACTATCATAACATTATTATTCACGAAGAATAAATTGAGTACATTTTCATTTGAATATTTCTTAAAATGATAATACAAAAGTACCAGAATTAAATCCAAAAGTGTATATGGACTAACTAACTATAGAATTTAAATGAAAATAATTCATTTTTAGTCAATCTTCAAATTTTCAATTCATTCTTGTACTATTTGTTCCTTAATTAAAACACAGGTCGAGCATTAAACCTTTTCTGGTAATAAATATTGATTTACAAAATATTTCGAACTTTCTAGATTAACGGCTACTGAAAAAATTGGATAAAATAGTTTCTATTATCGATGAATTGAATTTTCACGTTTTTTTCATGCATTTTATTAAATGTTGGCAGGAGGCTAAGATGGGACTCCGATACCCTTTAATCTAGTTGATCGAGTATTGCCCCTCTTGTTCTGACGCATAAGAAGGGAAGAGATAGTTGCAGTCGATTGCTTTAAAGCGATCCAACATCTGTGTTTAATTGCATACATATTATAATTCAAAAATCTGATCGTATCAATTGAGACGTGCACATTTGGGAGGGTACCATCTGTACACGTGGACTTAAAAGTTGAAAACCTGATCCCCTTGATGAAAACGTGCACGGTTAGGAGGGTACCATCTGTGTACGTAGACATTTGAATGAAAAGTTAGATCCTATCAATTGATATGCGCACAGTTGTGAGTCTCCTATGTGTGCACGCGGACTTGTAACCCTCCTTTAAATATCTTATAGATCCCTATAGAATTTCTATGAGAAATATTGTATTCTATACGGAATTCCGAACAGAACTTGAAATGGTTTCTATATGTAATTCCAAACAGAACCCCTGTTGCTGTAAGTATCTATACGGATGTTCCAAATACGATTTTTCAGACATCGCGCTATTTCCCGACCTCTATACGGATCTATATGGATGTTACCAAGTCGTAATCTATATGGAATAGAGGGTTCAGAGGGTGCCATCTGGGTACGTGGACTTACAAAAATATCTAATCCTACGAATTCATGCGTGCACAGTTGGGAGTCTCCCATCTCTGCACGTGTACAGTTGGGAGTCTCCCATCTGTGCACGTGCACAGCTGGGAGTATCCCATCCATGCATGTGAACTCGTCAGTTGGAAATCTCATAGTATTAATCTAAACGTGCACAGTTGGGATTCTCCTATCTGGGCACGTGCACAGCTGGGAGTCTCCCACCTGTGCACGTGAACTGTTGCTAAGTTACCATCTGTGCACGTCTAAATTTCGACATGCACAGTTGGGAGTCTCCCATCTGTGCACGTGCACAGTTAGGAGTATCCCATCTGTGCACGTGCAAAGTTGTGACAGCGGGCCACAGCGTGCACAGTTGTACCACCGGCCCTCGACGTGCAAAGTTGGGCAAGTGTACAGTTGCTCCGTGCACAGTTGTACACCTCGCGAATTTCGCCGTGTACAATTGGGAGTCTCCCATCTGTATACGTGCACAGTTGGGAGTATCCCATCTGTGCACGTGGACCTGCAACTTTCAAATCGAATCGTATTATTTGAGACGTGCACAGTTGTACTCCTGTGGCCAATAACGTGCACAGTTGTACCAGTGGCCACCGACGTGCACAGTTGCTCCGTGCAAAGTTGCTCTGTGCAAAGTTGTACCCTTCCCCATACATACATACATACATACATACATACATACATACATACATACATACACACACACAAAGACAGACAGACACATTCGTAAAAACCTGTTTTTTGGGTTCAGGGGGTCTCAAAACGTGGAATTTGACAAAAACCGGGGGGGGGGGGAGGTCAAGTTTTACACAAATCTAATACCTTCTCTAGACGAGAATGTAAAAATACAAATTTTTAAGTACCATGAGCATAAATAATGATTATTTTATTGTTTTAATCGTTAGAAATAGTATTGAGAACATTGAAACAATGAAACATTGTGAAAAAAGACACACGAGATGAAAAAGAAATGAAATAAGCAAAGTTTTGATGAGAATGTGCCCACTTATCGGGCTGATTTTTTCACTGTTAATGATCTTTTTTACGAATAAAGAAAAAACTACACATCCTATCAAAAAGTGACCAATAACAAATTTGTAGATCTTTTTTTTACACACAAAATTTTGTTGAATCATGGTTTGTAGTGTCTTGCATAGTTTGGCCGTAAAATTGAATTTTTGGATTTTCAAGTTATTTTTTGTGCAATAAAAATGTGAATTTTCGATTTTTCATGAAAATTCAAAAGTCGTTGTGAGAATCTTGTAGGTCGTGCAAAAAGAAACATTTTTCTTTTCCCGACTTTTTTTCGTGTCGTGCGTTGTTTGGCTGAAAATGTTAATTTTCGTTTCTTTTTTTGCATTTTGAAAATGCTGTAACTTTGAAAATTTTCATTTCATCCGAATATGCCAGTGGAATAAATTGTTTGAATTTTTGATTCCTATGAGCGGCCGTACATATAATTTTCAAATTTTGAAAAAAATGGTCTAAAAAATCTTCAAAATGCTCTCACTTTTTGAATTATTATCCAAAATGGCTGGCTAACGAACTTGACTTTTAGTTTAGGAGACTAAAAGAGTATACCAAAGGACAATCGAATCGATCAATTCTTTCAAGAATTATCGTGCTCACAGACAGACATACGTACAGACAGACATATTCGTAAAAACCTGTTTTTTGGGTTCAGGGGGTCTCAAAACGTGGACATTTGACAAAAACCGGGGGGGGGGGGGGTCAAGTTTTACACAAATCTAATACCTTCTCTAGACGAGAATGTAAAAGGAAGACTGCACTCTGTATATTATATATATTTTTACGTTTTATTTATTAAGCGATTTATAATGAAAATATAATGAAATATTTTTTATTTGTTTACTTAAAAAATTGTATGCCTTCAAATTCAAATGCTTTTATATTCAAAACATTATATACCTTCAAATTCAAATTCTTTCATATATTAATATAAATATATTTTTTCACTCATTAATCTTGTCAATCACTTTTAAATAAATTATTCCTTCCAATAATTATAAGTGTCTTCATTAATATATGAAATAAATCATTTTTCTTCAATTCTAAACTAATTTGATACAATTTTTACATTAATTTATTTATATATAATTTATTATGAATAAAATTGTATATAAATATATTAAATATATATTTTTTAGGGAGTGAGAAAAATTCTAGATGAATTAATAAAAAAGTATATTATAAGGCTAATTATTGAGGTTTAAATATTATTTTTACTATTATTAATTGAATAATACTAATAAATGTTGAAAATTTTCTAACAATTACAATTATTTATAAAATTAATCAATTGCATCAACAAAATAAACAATAGAAAAATATGAATACAATTCAAGCTGTTTTCAAAATACTCATCTTTATATTCAATTTTCCTAATAATAAATTACATGTTTTCATGAATTTTTTATTATTAATAATTACAGCTGCGCTTATTGTTACTGAAAACTATGTTCTTACATAGTTTGTTCTCACATACACGGGCGATGCATAGGGCCGCTGAAAACTATCTGATAGCCTTGCTTATCTTGCCAGAAAAAACGTAAAAAATCCCTATCGTTTGGATTTTAACTTATCTGCAAAAACGCCTTCGTAATATCAGATACAATGCCTATCCTACCTTCGCGAAATCGCAACAGTATCGGCGAGATGAGCTCGATGAGATTCGGCCTTTTTTCCACACAGTCGTTGAGCGATGGTGATTTCCTCTTCGCGTCCTCGGATTTGGGCGCTGCTGATGCATTGGAAATCGTCCGTATGATAGTCGTACTGCCCTTTATAGACTCCAGCCTTTTCATAGCGATCATTTTGTTTTCGCTGAGCGGCGGGTGGTTCTCCAGCCAGGGCAATGGAGCCTCATACCGCCCTTCTTCGTTCATAATTACACCATCAAGGAGGGCGTGTTTTACCCTTTTCTCATTATCTCCCTGCAGTCGTTGCTCGAAGGGTCTTTAATCCTTAGCACGTCTAGAGACCATAAATCCTCGACTTCCTGGCTGTCGCGAACATTGTTCCCGTAAACAGAACAGTGTCATTATTAGCCTCTGTTTCGCCTATAACCCCCATCACTGTCCAGCCAAGGTAGGTTTCAATGGCTACCAATCCACACTTCAAAATGTGCCGCTTACCTACAAATCTCTCATCTCACTGCACGATGGACCACGTTTGATCGAAGGAACGTTATCACAAATTACTTGTCCATCAAGCGTAATAAATTTACACTTGTAATTTTCATCTCAACTGCCAATATGCATTACATATTTCTTATGTTTTACTGTTCCAGAATTTTTTCCATCAAAAAGCGAGTAGCGCAACAACTGTTCCGCAATCAGTTCATACCCGATTCGAGACGCGGCCTCTTTTGTAATATATGATTTTTGCGATCCACTATCAATGATAAGCCGCGCATTCATTTTTTCTTCGCCATTATGTAAAGTGACTCGTAAAGTCTGTAAAAGCACTTCTGAATAGCGATTATTCGTGGGATTACACATGGGTTTCGCCTATGTCTTCTCAGGTTCACTATCACGTTTGTTCATATTTGGACACATTAAAATTACGTGCTTACGGGAACACGAGGCGCATTTTAAGTTCACTCGACACTTCTTATATGAGAGCCCAACATTCAGACAATCGAAACAAGCATTCCCTTTTCTCACGACTTCTTGCCGCGCGGAAAGTTCCATTTCTTTCGCTTGTTCACACTGTGCACTATCGTGATCGCTAGAATTGCAAAGCAGACATGATTTTCTCGACCATTCGTTGTCAAGAGCCCCGTCGCACTGGGAATATCTCTGTTGCTACGCATTCTGTCGGCTCTGCCAGCAGCACCGTTATATTGCGGCTTCAAGTTGAACCCTTGCAACCCGGTAAGAAGAGAAGAATTCAAAAAAATTAATACTTTCATATTTAAACGAAAGAGTGAGTATTATTTAATTTTTTTGAATGTGCTAATTTTCCATCGGGAAAACTGCCCAACGAAATAATAGATTTGTCTCTGAAACCAATTCTTTTATATTCCCTTAACGAATGCCACTTGTGTTGTATTCCATATAGGCGAACATATCTTCCATTTTTTTAATTCCTCTTAATGCGAGCAGTAGGCACATCTCTCATGGTTATTTTTAATTCCATGCTTACATGCTGTATTTTGGATTAATTCAATTCTTTCTAATCCGTCCACAAAATGCGTGCACTTATATGATTTCTATTCCTCCGTGTACAACATAACTTTGGAAATTTCAATTTTTTTGTCATGGTCATTTTTAATTCCATACTTATATGCTTTATTTTTGATTATTTTAATTCCTTCTAATTGCAAGTTGGCTACTAAACATCTCATCTCCCCTCCTAACCTTAAAAACGGTTTCAGACGTTTATAGCAGTCAAGTTGCAAAAATTTTACCTAAATCAAAAATCTAAAGTCAAAACAAAAAAATAGTAAGCAGAAAATTTCAAAAATTTTGATTTCGACTATACTGGATAGATCGTTTTTTTAGCTCCGTATTCATTTTTTGTGGCTGTGTTATCCATGCAAATTCGCACAGCAGTAGTGCGTACTACTGCTGTGCGAATTATATCTTCGAATTGATCTCGGTCGGACTGATATGTAACTTACGTATTGTTTATATAATGTTATTTATTATATCATTTGAACATGATAATCTTTTATATTTTTAAAGTTAATAAAATAGGTTTCTGTTAAATAGATTAATAAAAAAAGGTTCATATAATTTACCCAAATTTTTTTTGACCCGTAATTTATAAATGTAATACAATATTTATTTATTAAAAAAATGAATTTATTTCAATTTACAGTTTCGCTTTAAAAGTGATATTATTTTATTCCTTTCTATTCCTTCTTTTACATTTCTCCACTTTATAATTCCTCCCAATACGCTTCCATTAAATTTTTCTGAGTCGATTAAAAGAAATAGGTTTTGATTTTTTTTCTACTCGTTGGTGGAACTTTCGATGGAAGAAAATTCACGTATTAACGGGAATTCAGATTCTGAATTTTTTTGAATTCCTCTCTTCTTACCGGGAACGCTATCGATATGCGCAGCTCATTTCGCACTTCATTTTCTAACAATTTAATGAGCTGTGTTAGGTGGTTCTTTGATTGTGTGTCTGTGACACTTTTACTAGTTGCAATTGGTTGCACAGAACTTCTTGCCACACGCGTAATAATTTCTCTGGTACCGGCGATTCCACGAGCGGAGACAACATCGCGGCACATTTATTTGTCGTACTCTCAAGGACTCCAGTGCTCGTAAATGTGACTTAGTCTTATCATAAAGATTCGAAAGCACTACATTCTGCGGGCGTAATGGCGTTTTGCAAAACTAATTATAAACATTGCTACTGAACTTTATCAGTTCAATAGTCGGCATTTTTAAAGTCTTTCTCCCCTGCATTATAGTAGGTACATTGATCACACTTTGTCCATTTCCAATAGACGCTGCTCTTGACGTGGACTCGACTTCTGCCACTGCATTTTCATATGTTACCTTGGCCGTTAAGAACTTTTTCCGATACGCAGGAGTCTCCTCGTGCTCCTTGTTGATGACCTCTTCGGCTGCAGTGTCGTCGTCGAACAATAAATCCATCACCGCGTCCGAAAGTAGAGTTAACTCTGCCATTATTTCTTATAGCATTCTGAACGCGACGACGGTAGACGTATGGTTTATTCCAAGAGAAGCGTGAGTCTCATTAAAGGTCTTAAGCGCTTCCGTAAAGCCTGCGCGCTCAGTGTCCTTTTCTTCTTAGCCTTATCCATGTTTGACACAACACAACACAAAATCTCACAAAAAAATCATTAAAACATTGACCAGGTCATGTCTTGGTCGCAAAATGTTTTCTTCAATAGAAACGAGGTTAATACAAAATAAAAATGAACAGAAAAATATTGTTGAATTCTTAATGGATGAGTAATTTATTCAAAATACAATTCCCTTAGTAGCTATCGCTCGAGATGCACTCGGCCGCGACGCGGTTGAGACCGTTGACACTGCCAGACCCCTCGCTCTACGGCCCACAAATTCCCTTAGCCAAAGCTAAAGCGGGGCGCACACACATTTGCACAGCGCACAACGCATGGCGCACAAGGTTCTCGACCAATCACAGGGCTTCATTTCAATCGCTGTGATTTCCGCACAGCATGGCGCAAAAGGCGTCGAAAAGTTCGGAACGTTGAACTTTCATGCAATCTGCAGCAGTCTTGTGCAATCTGCAGCCACTGGTAGCAGACGATTTTCAATTTTCCAACCTCAAATTTCTCGCGCGTCGCGTCGTTTGTTTTTTAAGTGTCACGCTTGGCATCGTTTATTTATAAAGTGTTTCTAGTTTTAAAAGTGGAAGTTATATAATAAATTGAAGTTTTGTGCTGGACTCTCTACAAATAACCTTTTGCTCCTCCGACGCCTTTTTAATGCCAATGCTGCGATACATATCTGATAAACACAAAGAAAGAGTAACTCGTTTTCATCATCCATTGCGTCCATCGCTGCAAATATGATAAAAATATAAAATATAACAAAAACAATTTTTTGTCTACGAAAAGAGAAGTCGAAAACATTGAAATTTTGAATTAATTTCTTAATTAAAATGCACAAATTGAGTCAAAATTTTTAAGTTAAAAGTTAAAAGAAACACCGTTACATGAACGTTATATAATGTTCTTTGATAACTCATCTTATTTTACAATTAAGTGTAATAGTATAATAATTTAAAAAATTTCTCTACTTGAATGTGTCAAATTTTCAGGTTAAAACTTGAACCCAATATCGTTAAATAAACTTAAAACGGTGCTCTTTGATTAACTTGAAACAATACCGTTTCATAATCAAGGACAGACGAAGAAGTTATTTCAAATAAAATCACTTACTTTTATAAATATTAGATTAACTGTCCACGAAAAACACACTTTTTACAATTCTCACGTCAACACTTCACATTTTGAGGTTACAAGCGCTAGCCCGCAAGCCTGGTGCATAGGGGGTAGCTATGCGGATCCGTGTGCGTTGAAACTTCTTCTCTTGTGTGTTGCGCCTTGTGCTTATTCACTGTGCAAATGTGTGTGCGCCCCGCTTATGCCTTAGCCCCATCTTTATGAAGTTACTTTAGGTTTCGCTCAGGTCTGCGTTTTGCTCAGGTCGCAGATGTCGTCGGCCCTGTTGCCGCCCGTTCGGTCGCCTTTGCAAAATAGAAGAGCTCTACGGATAATCTCCGGAAGACACGAACTTTATTGTCATCTCGACAATAAAGTTCGAGGCACGTACGAATGCAAAAAAATTATACATACTGGAAGGAATTTCTCCCAATTTCACAGCCTGTAAACTGTATTCCGTATCACTTTTAGCTTTCACTGGATAGGCCATTGCTAATCTCGAGTAATCGTTAAGGAAAAATGAAATCAATTTATATCCCTTAGGGTACGAAGGTGGGCTTATGTGGCCCATTGTATCAGAGTGAATTATTTGTAATGGTTCGGCGGCTCGTATACGTTTAGCATTAAATGGCAATTTGTTAATTTTAGCTATCATACAATCTTCGCAGTCTATAATATACCCATCAAAGATTGCGCCTTGTAATTTTGTTTCTGGGAATTTATTTTGTAAAGACTTTAGATATGGGATCGATGCATGACCTAAGCTCACGTGCCAAAGCATAGCTTTATTGTTTTTAAGAAATTTATTGTATTTATTGTCAAAAGAAGATTCCTTTTTGAATAATTTTACAATGGGTAATTCGTCAATATCAATAAATTTTCTTTTTTTTTTGTTTATTAAATTTTCTACTATTTTCTCTCTTGCATCTGAGATGGGATTTTCGTTAATGCTTACTTGATTCTCATCCTTAGTAACAATTTTACTATCTAATTCATTTACATTTTGTTTATCAATTTCAAATTTTTCATCATGTTCTAACATCTCACGTGCAGCTGCACTTTGTGTCTTATATGTCGGTTCGTTTTTGTCGTTCATTTCACCCGTAGTTAAATTAACAAAAATTCCTTTGTTATAGTTCGTTATAATATTTTCTCTCAAGTTTCCTTTTATTCATTTCAAATTCAATAATCCAGTAGGGCCTATTATAAGCTCCCGTGATAAATGATCCGTTTGAAATTGGGTCAAAAATATCAATTTTTTCATTATCTAAATGAATACTGAGTCCTAATTCAGCGAATTTACGTGACGATAATAAATTTTCAGAAAGAGCTCTTGCCGTATTACATTTTCTAATTCATGTGTTCTATTGTCGTT
This sequence comes from Andricus quercusramuli, assembly GCA_932178445.1. Classification (NCBI taxonomy): domain Eukaryota; kingdom Metazoa; phylum Arthropoda; class Insecta; order Hymenoptera; family Cynipidae; genus Andricus; species Andricus quercusramuli. The sequence continues at coordinate 140,852 of CAKNXH010060957.1, forward strand.
TAGAGCTACCTCTATCAAACACGCATCATCCCCCCCCCCCCCTGACTATGGCCTTGCGCTCCCTGATCTGCTTCGTTAAATGGTTTAAAAATAATTCTCGAACTTGAATAAATAACAAATTACTACTCTGATTTTGTTAGGCAATGGTGATTCGCGTCAATTAGTTTGAATTTATTTTTATTCATGATATTTTAAGGTTAGCAAATCATGGCATAAATTCCTTTTCCGTATATGGATTTTGGTATTTTCATCTAATAGACTTATTTATTTTTCGTCAAGACATAATGAATATTTCAATATTCAATACAATCTATGCTTAATAAAGTCATATTTTCATAAAAACTATAACCTCAAAATTCAATAAATACGATAGGAGCTACCACCGCATTTTAATGACTTTAAGAAGAATAGCAGATTCATAAATCTCCAAGGGATCAGAAAGGAATTATTTAATTGTCCATAGTTTGCGTTTGTAAGAATCTCATTTTGCCACAAAATCACTAAAAAAATCACCAAAGAAAAAAGATGGTTACGTGTTTCTTTGAGCTTCTTACGATTTACGATATAAAAGAAATTTAAAAGCAAAATGTCACATTTTCAATGTGAATTCCGTACTTACCTATGTTGTTAATTGCACACATTACAAAACCTGATTCTGAGTAGACAGACACCAAATGCGAACTAATTTAATTATTTAACTGATAGCTGGAGCAGAGATGAGATACTTGTCCGGAACTATCTGAAGCCTTGAGATAGCGAAAATACGTAACGCTACGCTGCATCCACTGCCTGACAGGCTAGAAGCTCCGCAAATGGGAACTTAACTTGAGGGCGCCACTTTCCCTTATTAAAATTATCAGAGTTTCTAAAATAACGCAAGAATACGCGTGAATAAAGATGACCGAAAACTGGCGACGGCCTGGGATTGGTGGAAAACTAACCCCTTTTCCAGCTCGTCCAATGAAACTTGCAAAACTTTCAAGGTTTTGGGTAGTTGTAGCCGCAGCCTAAAATTATATAAGGGGACAACTACATGTTTTAGAAATTAGAATGGGGGCGTAGCCGGGATTTCCAGGAAATATTTTTATTTCAAATTGAAAATTTATCAGTTTCATCAGCTGAATTATTTTTGTATTTTGCGCCCCCCCCCGTGGTCTGCGCCCGGGGCGGGGGCACCGACGGCACCGCCCTAGTTACGGCTCTGCTGTTTATGTCCGGAGTCTGTCCGGACCATAAATTTCGACTCCGGAAAGAGTCCGATTTGATCCAAAATCAGTCCGGAATTCAAAAATTGAAATTATTTTCGTTGTACTAAAAATGGAAAATAGTCCGGTCTAATCTGAAATTTATCCGAACGTAAACATTCACGCCTGAAAGAGTCCAACTTGATCCGAAATTAGTCTGGAACTCAGTACCTGAAATTATTTTTCTTAAAGTAAAACCGGAAAATTGTCTGATTAAATCCGAAATCTGTCCGGTCTAAAACATCAACTCCGAAAATAGTCCGATTCTATCCGAAATTAATCCGTAGGTTTTAGTTGTCTTTCGGTGAAATTGAAGTGAAAACGGAAAATCGTCCGCTTAAATCTGAAATTATTCCGGTCAAAAACATGTACTCCGGAAGCAGTCCGCTTCCATCCGAAATCAAGCCGCAGGTTCAAGTTGTCAATTGGTGAAATTAAAGCGAAAACGGGAAATTGTCTGATTAAATCCGAAATATGTCCGGTCTAAAACATCAACTCCGAAAATAGTCCGACTCCATCCGAAATTAATCCGCAGGTTTTATTTGTCATTCGGTGAAATTAAAGTGAAAACGGAAAATCGTCCGCTTGAATCTGAAATTCTTTCGGTCCAAAACATCGACTATAGAAACAGTCCGATTCTATCCAAAATTTCTCCACAGTTTTAAGTTGTAATTAGGTGAAATTCAAGTGAAAACAGAAAATCGTCCAACTGAATACGAAATCTGTCCGGTCTAAAACATCAACTATGAAATTAGTCCGATTCTATCCGAAATTAATCCGCAGGTTTCAGTTGTCATTCAGTGAAATTAAAGAAAAAACGAAAAATCGTCCGGATAAATGTGAAGTTCTTCCGGTCAAAAACATGGACTACGGAAACAGTCCGATTCTATTCAAAATTAATAATCCTCAGGTTTTAGTTGTTTTTCAGTGAAATTAAAGTGAAAACGGAAAATCATCCACCTAAATCCGATATTCGTCTAGTCCAAAACATCGACTCCGGAAACAGTCCAATTCTATTCTACATTAATCCGCTGGTTTAAGTTGTAATATCGTGAACTTCAAATGAAATCGGGAAATCGTTCGCTTAAATCCAAAATTCATCCGGTCAAAAACATTGACTCTGGTAGCAGTCCGATTCTATCCAAAATCTATCCTCAGGTTTAAGTTGTAATTTGGTGAGATACAAGTTACAACGGAAAATACTACTGCATAGTATGGCGTATCGAAAAAAATTACATATTTTGCTTTCGTTTTTGGTCAGGGCGTCAGAAAAAAACCACAAAAGCGATAATGAAACTTCGAAAACAAACAAAAATAATGAGAATTCCGATGAAGACGTGAATAGTAACACGGAAAATGATGAGAAAGCTAATGAGCTTTTGAACAAGGATGAGGATAACTATATGGTTCCGATAGAAAATGAATCTGTTCATGAAAGTGAATCTACAGCTCTCCTGGAAAAAAGAAGCAGTTGATGGGAATGATGAAAGATTTGATGACGATGTGGAAGAAGGAGCAGTGGACGGAAATTATAATAATTGATTCAAATAGTTTTTGTTTTACTGTTCTCTAAACTGTATGCTATTATTGTACGTAATATTTCACTATTCAACATACTTCGTCCGAAAGTGTTCTAATTTCTTTGCTAAAAGTGCATTAAAAATGTTATCAAAAATGACTTCTCGTACAACTTTTTAACATCCTGTTTTCGCTCATTTATAATTAAATACTCTATATCTAACTGTATCGAATTTCATTTGTTTAGTTCGAACAAATTTCGGACACGACCGGATAGAATCCGGAGGACAAAGACCGGACCACGTATCGGACAATTTCGGACTAGGGATGGGCGATTCTCTCGAAAAGATCGATTCATGGATCGATCCAGGATCGAATTTATTAAGATCGATTCAGCAAAAAAATCGAAGCAGAATAATCGATCTTGAAAGAATCGATCTTTTAAGATCGATGTAGAAATGTCCTAAATAGTTTATATTCACCTATAAATCTTAACATTTATTCAATTTCAAATAAAATGATTAAAGATCGACAATTAGATACTGTTAATTCCTTTTTTCACAAAAAAATTTGAAAATCATGAAAAAATGCTCAAACGTTTTTATCATTTCTACTGGAAATAATTTATTATTGTCTACTAAAATATACTCAAATATACTAGCCCTTCATGGTCGAACAAACTATGGTCTCGTCACGCGCAAGTAAAAAAAAGTGAAATAATCAGACGGCTCCCTACACATGCAACTTTTATGCCATGAAATGCTTCGGACCTTCTTTTCTAACAATGGAGGGTAGAAAGAAAAGTCTATTACATTTCGAAACTTTGATAATAAACATTTTGAGCACAGGTCGTGCTTGCGCTTAGATTGAGATGCAGTCTGAGGCACGAAATAGGGATGGGTAACGCTTAGTGAGAATCGATTCTTCGATTCCTCGATTCCGCCGGATGCGTCGATTCCGAGGAATCGAAGAATCTAAGGTAGGAATCGATTCTTTGATTCCAATTCTTCGATTCCTATTCTAATATTTCCCCACTCCTCCATTCTCAAAAAGCCCGCCTAAATTAAAAATTTCAAAGGGTTTTTGGAGAGGTTTGTTGTAAAAATTAAAACCAAAGCAACAAATATAAATTTCAATTCATGTTTTGATGTTTTTTCAAGAAAATTTATAAACTTTCATTAATTAGGTTTTTTTTTTCTTTAGGAAAACGAACATTTATTTTCTCTTAACTCTGTGATCGGAATCGATGGCGATTCCGACGAAGAATCGATTCCTGGAATCGATTCCCTGGAACGGAATCGGAATCGACTTGGCCATCCCTAGCACGAAAGAAAAAAGTATAGGAGCAATGAACATCAAAGGTGTATGCCGTGGTCACGAACCTATAGGTCGGACATATGAATAAATAAAAATGAAAGAATCGCTTCTCCGATTCTGGAAGTAAAGAATCGATCCAATAAAAAATCGACTCACAAAGAATCGATTCAAAAGATCGATCTTTTGAGTGAAAAAGATCGATCTTTGAAGAATCGATCCAGAATCGCCCATCCCTATTTCGGACGAATTTCCGAATCCGGAATTTGTCCGAAATTTGTCCCGAATTTTTAACAGGGATGCTGAAGTAATGGTAAAGTAATATGGCATTATTATTATTAACAGAAGCAAAATAAATATGTAAACTGTTGCAATTGTAAAAAGACGTTAAAATTTACGTTCAATGGTCATGCTGTAATTGCAAGAAGTTGCTTTTTCAGCATTAAAAAATAAAAAAACAAAGTGACTGTCATTGAAGTCGGGCCCCTGCTTGTTGGCAACCCGCTAACAGCGGTTTCAAGCGGGTTGCTATCATGCAGGGGCCCGACTATAATGCCAGCGCTTTGGTTTTTTATTTTTTAACGCTGAAAAAGCGACTTGTTGCAAATGCGGCATAACCAATAAACGCAAATTTCATCGTATCAGTATAATTGCAACAGTTTACATATTTATTTCGCTTCTTTTAATGATTACACCGGCACACAAAAAAAACACTTTTCTGCCCTCGTGAAGAGAAAGACCAACTTTAGATCACAGTATAGGCAGGTATATTCTTGTCCCGGCAGTTTGAACCCCCAATATCCCCTCATTATTAGGCTCATCACGAGTCATAGATTGTAAAGGAGGCGCTCTTTCTTGTAAGCTTCAACAGAAAGAGATGACGAGATGGAAGGAGGGACAGAGTTCCATAAATACCACGGCAACTGGTTGAAGCCTTCTAGATCTCGTAAATAATAATAAATCATCTCAGATTCTTTGGGACGTTTAGGTATAGCTAGTCTGTTGATATAGACAGCTATCCTTATTTAACAGGGAGAGTGGTGTCTAGGGCAATTTTATGACGGTCGCCTTGTCTAGAGTTCGTCTAGAGTTCATCTAGCGGCGTCTAGTAAGTTTTACCTACGATCTACCTGAATCTCCTTTAACCCAACAAATCAGGACTAAACGAGAGTTACTGGAGAATTTCTTGTTCTCTTCGAAACATCACCATCTTCATAGTGCTTGAAGGTTACCCAGATAACAATACGTGCCGGCACGCGATCGGCCCGACGGGCTGGAGACCAGCGTGCCTGCTAAATGCACGCGACAGGCCGGCAGAGTCGGAATGCGACCGAAAGGCGGACAACGGCAGGCAACGGTCCGGCACATTTTAGATGCCCTTCGGGCTTGCAAGCGGCGAGGAACGACGGGCCTGCGATTTACACGACCGCTGCAGGCTGATAGTGCGAGTGGTTTGGGATCAAAAACGCGCATGCGCGTTTTGGATCAGCTGTTCTTGTCGTGTTTCATCTCGTGTGGCGTTCACATCCGTGAATTTTCGCTCGGATGTGTGCGATTTGCAAACAATAATTGTTATTCGTTCCAGATAAAATAGAAGAATAAGTAATCCACTTTTAAATGGAGTAATCCACTTGGAAAACGGAGTAATCCACTTGTATAACGGAGTTATACCTTTCATCGTTTGCGGTTTTCGGTATTGTTTTGGCTGTGTGTGGAACAAAAAATTTGTTAGCAATTTTTTGCTGTCGGCGTCCTTCAAATCAACAAAATTAGCAAATAGCACGAAAGGTAATGAAATTCTGCGTATAATAATATAAAGTTCAAGCTGAAAGAAAAATGTCAATATTATAAAAAGATATTTTTATAATATTGACATTTTTCTTTCAACTAGGACTTATTATACGCAGAATCTCGTCATTACCTTTCGTGATATTTGGAAATTTTTATTTTATTCACATAAGAAAAGATTTTTTTAATTTTAATCTACTCGCACACTCAGCCTGCATTTTATCGGACCGTCGGGCATGCAGTTCGCCGGACAGCGTCGCTCCCGCCTGTCGGGCGGGCATATAGACATCAATGGTGTGCACATTAAGGTGCATATCTGCCGGCAAGTCGGTCCGATCGATCGGATCGCGGGCCGGCAGATAGCTTGCAATCGGCGGGCATTTTGCTATCTGGGTTATTGTGCACTTGGGATTATAGTCCTGATTTGTTGTGTTAAACGGACTTCATATTTGAATTCACTCACCCAAAAACATGTAGAACTGAAATTTTGGATCGGTAAAACCTTTTTTTCCGATCTAACTTTGATATGACCTTGATCTGACCTTGACCTTGGCACCTTTGGGTCAAGCGGGCCTCGGATTCAGATTTGGCGACCCCCACAACATATTAGTATAGTAGTGTAGTCCCATGTAGCTATATTTTACCCATATGAACCATCTATATATTTAAATAAAATGACCTTAAAATGACCTTAGAGTTCGTCATAAAAAAAGACAAACATACTTATGTGGACGTAAAATCTTCCGTTCTTTCAGAATCTGCAGTCAGAAATTTGTTTTTGGAAAAATAAACGAAATTGACCTTGAAATGACCTTGACTTTCACTCCATTTTCTGTCCATTTGACCTTCAAATGCCCTTGGCCCAGATGTGCTGCGGTCAAACAGACCGCGGATTCGTGCTCAGTGAATCAAAATACATGGGAATATATGTGTCGCGTCTGTAGATCAGTAAAGTCTTTTCCAACTGCGCATGTACCGAAAAGCGCAAGTCTATTTGAAATCAATCAATACTGTCAATAATAATGAATATAT
>CAKNXH010060957.1:166145-178512 GCA_932178445.1 Andricus quercusramuli
GGGATCTACAAGGATGGACGAACCCTTTCCCTAGCTGCTCGTGGGAACAAAAATGAAACCACCAAACCACCAAAATGTTGTAGATGCGGTTCAAAACGATCGAACGCGCAGAGCACCCGACAATGGATCGGCAAACAATGCCGATCATCCTAGAGTTCGGGGTGCTGAAAATAATTTAGATGGAAACACGACGACGAACTGGCGAAACGCCCACATTGAGTGAACGGATCAACTTAAGAATGACGTGCTAGACTGCTACGATGCCAGCATTATCCCTATTCACGGAGGCATTATGGCGCGTATGCATACACTGTGGTGCCAGAAACACCCAGAGCTTCAGCATATTTCGCATCAGTCTTTGCGAAATCAAGCCGACTACCTCCGGAAAAATGGATATGTACGCGGAGCGCTTCCTCAACCGCTGCTTGAACAAGCTGCAGATGGAGATGAAACGACATCAAGACCAACCGCAGAAAGCAGGCACCTTCTTGAAGATGAGCGCAATTTCAGTACAAGGAGTAACATCAACATGCAAGTTCCTCTTAAGCCCCAAGATCTGGCTGAAATGGATGCCTCCCTTCGTGGAGATATCTCGCAAGAGTCCGACCTCTGGACTATCAATTGCTCAGTTTATGGTGCTGCGAGAGCTTTGGCTGATTCAAATCGAAGGCTGAAATCGACGATGGATAAAAAGACAAGAAGACGCTTGCATCAACTGAACAAGATAATTGGATGGGCAAGACAGAATGCGTCCCGTGTTCAATGTGTGATTGACTACATAACATCTAGTAGACCGTTCACGGAAAGGGTTCGAAAGTTCGCCCAAGAACTAAGGACCTTGAATCACACACCAAACAAGTCAAAGCTGCTGCTGGCTGTTATCTGACGCAAGGAGGAGGATACAGAAGAGGGAGAGATGGATCAGGGAGAATCAACAGTTTCTCGCTGACCCATAACGCCTCTTCAGTGATGCCCCTGTTTTTGTGAAAAATCCACCCAAGCCCAAGGAGGTAGAGACTTTTTGGAGAGAGGTATACAAGATCCCGAAAACACTAGAGTTGAACGAAGATACTGACAATATAATCCGCTTCAAGGAGATTTGCGACAGCCTCATAAAATCTGAGGAGGAGTGCCCAGCAGTCACTGCCGAAGAGGTGAAAACAGCACTTAGAGGCACGAAGAACTTTTCCGGTGCTGGACCCGATTGTATCAAGAACTTTTGGTGGAAGAAGTTTACTTCTATACACCAACATTTGGCCCGCATATTCACCTCATATTTAAAGTCGGAGACGCCCATTCCGCAGTGGTTGGTGTTAGGACGCACTATACTCCTACCGAAAAAAGGCAAGTTGTCCAAACCAGAGAATGACAGGCCAATAACTTGTTTGAACACACTGTATAAGATCTTTACAGCTGTCCTAAACAGGATTGTTCGACGAATTGAGCCTGTATGGCGAGAGATGTACGAACAACGTGGCTCGAAAAAAGGTGTAGCAGGCTGTCGAGAGAACCTGTTGATTGACAGGTGTGTCTGTAAAGACGCTACAGTCCATCAACGCGTCCTGTCAATGGCCTGGATTGACTACCGGAAGGCTTTCGATTCAACCTATCATAGACTTATCTGTCTGTTGGAAAGCTTGAAGGTACATCCACGCATAGTGAGATGCATAGAGATTGATGCCTCTTTGGAAAACTAGATTTACCATCTTATCTAGGAATTATCGTCTGACGACGAACAACGTCACCTTCCAGAGGGGCGTCTTTCAAGGTGATAGTATGAGCCGTTCGCTTTTTTGTATCACACTTCTGCCTCTATCTCTCGCACTACGAAATTCTCCTGGATACCTCTGTGGCGACACTAATCAGCGTGATCATAAGGTCACTCATGTATTTTATATGGATAACCTGAAGATCTATGCCGCTGGTAAAAGCAAACTTCAAACTGCTATAAATATCGTCAAGAACTACACAGGAGAGACTGGGATGGACTTTGGTTTGGACAAGTGTGCCAAAATTCATTTGAAGAAAAGAAAGATTACTGACGTTCCCAAGGACCCTGAGCTTGTGGATGTAAGTGTTATTAGACATTTTAACACTGGAGAGACCTATACATACCTGGGCGTGCCTCAAAGCCGCATTCAGGACGTAACATCAGTGAAGGAGTCTCTCCGAAGCAGATACAAGCATCTTCTTCGACAGATTTGGTCTTCCAATCTGTCGGCGTTGAACAAGGTATCTGCGACTAGCATGCTTGCCGTCCCGGTTCTACTCTATTCGTTTGGGGTGGCTCAATGGACAAAGAACGAGCTTAAGGCCCTTGATGTCACCATGCGTAAGATCATGCTTATGCATAAAAGTTTGCATATCAATTCGTTAGTTCCGCGATTATACATTTCCATCTAGATGCTTCACGTCTAAAAGCCGAAGTGAAGAAAGCAGAGGTTGGAAAATTTCACCAAGAGCTACTCGACAAGCAAATGCACGGAAACTTTCACAGAAATGTAGAAAAACAGTCCTTGTCGAAGGAGCAAACTTTTGCTTTCCTCAAATCATCAGGGCTCAATTCAGGTATAGACGGCTTTATTTCCGCATGCCAGGACGTTGTAATCTCCACCTTAGCATACCGCGCCCGCATTTTATGTCAAGAAGTTCCCAGTGGTAGGTGCAGAGCGTGGCATGCACACGCTGAGTACCTAGAACACATACTATCGGGGTGTCCGACCCACGCAGGAACAACGTATATCTATAGACATAATGCGGCCCTAAGAGTACTTTATTACCACCTTTGTCGCTCTTACGGTGTTGGTCGCGACCCTGCCCTGCTAAACGCTCCAAGGGATATAGAGTCAATTGTCCGAAACGAGAAGTGCCAGATTTTCTGGAACTACGATTTTCGGGCAGCAGTCTCCGTTGCGCACTCGAGGCCTGACATTGTTCTCCAAGACTTCGAGAAACGAACTATATGCGTGATCGAATTCTCGACTCAAGAGCTTAAAAGAGAGCTGCAACGACTGTACCCAAAATATTCGGTACGAGTAATTGTCCTTGCCATAGGTGCACTCGGAGGTGCGAAATTATCACTGGTTCGTAACCGTAAAGCCATACCCGCGTGCCCAAAAATATGCCAAGGCACTTGCGAGAGGGATGCAGAAAGCTGTCATCCTTGGGTCGCTTCGTGTCCTCAAGACACACGAGGGTTTCGCTGGCCTGTCGATGTCGTTGTGATTTCGTCGTGCCCTGTGACCACCCATCTCACGGATGTGAGACGTGACCATAGGTGTATTTTACCGCGGTTCTACTGGGGGCTATTGACATTGTTTTTTTTAGATGGCGCTTGCTCTTAGTGATACCCTCCGGTTGTTGTTTAACTTTTTTTTAAATTATATATATATATATATATATATATATATATATATATATATATATATTCGGTTTTGGTTCCTTGGGAATCAAACCGAAGGGCCTATGACAAAGCTACCGAACGCGTCCTCGGGTTGCGGATAGAGGGTCCCTGTACCAAGGGTTTCTGCTGAATACGGTTACAATAATGAATAAGCAGTAGCGGAAAATTGTCCAAGGATGGTCCCGAAGGAATAACCCCTAAGCGAAGGCGTTAGAACCGTGCCGAAAGCTGAATGACACCTAGCTGAGGTGTCTCAAACGGTGACCTGAGATACCGGAAGACCTCTCAGAGTATCAGCCTTATCCTTGCACGCGGGGCCCTGCAGGGATGGACGAACACTTTCCCTAGCTGCTCGTGGAAACAACAATGACAACACCAAACATAGTCGTAGTAAGTGCGGTTCAAAACAATCGAACGCGCAGGGCTCCTGACAATGGTTCGGACAACAATGCCGACTACCCTAGAGTCGGGGGAGCCAATCAAGACGGAGTCAATGCGATGGACCGGCGGAATCTCAATAGTTTTGGGTGGACGGATCGACTCAATGACGACCTGCTAGAGTGCTACGATAGCAGTATGGCCGCCGAGCGAGAAGGTTACATGGCACGACTGCAGGTTCTGTGGTGCGAGAAACACCCGGAACTCACGGACTTCTAGCATCATGGTCTGCGAAACCATGCCGAACAACTCCGAAAAAGGGGCTATGTAAGCGGAGTGCCTACACTACTGCAGCCAGATCAAGCCGGCAACAGAGTAAGAGTGGCGACACTGAGACCAATCGCGAACAGGCATCCAATAGACGAAGATCGATGCTTCAAGACTCGGAGAAACATCAATATCCAGGTTTCTCCCAAGCCCAAAGATCAGACTGAACTGAATGATGAGCTTCGTGAAGATTTTCCCGAAGAATCCGACCTCTGGACTATCACTTGAACCGCCGGATGCAATAAGGGGGTATACAATTTTTCTGCACCATTCCGTTGGCCCCTGAGCGATTTTTTTTAAATTGAAATTTTCATTTTTACAACATATATCCTTATAGGAAATTTTATTGCGCATCTTTTTTTCCTGTTGTAAAAAGTCGTCACTTTTGCTGTTTCCAAAATAAATGCGAAAAACACATTTTTTTGAGAAACGACGTTTTTCAGTGTTTTTCACTTCAACTCGCTCTAAATCCCAAAGTTTTCCATTTTTCTACATTAAAATTTCAGGAGTTACTCATTAGACTATTGTTGAAGTGCTAGTGAAATCAAAATTAAGATTTATTTGTATTAAAAAATGTTAATACTTTTTTTTTGGCAGTTTTCTAAACATCGTTTAAATACTTTCAATCGCAAAGTCTATCGACGTAACTTTCGGATACAATAAACTTTTAGCGGATAAAGTGTTCACTAGGGTCCACATGATTTTTCTGAAAAGTTTTACTTCCATTGGTCCAGCTGCTGAAAAACTATGATGCTTTAATATACTATGAATATTTAATATACTTGTAATAACTCATGTAAAAAAGATAAATTATTACGACATCTCCTTCAGCCAAAACGTATTATTTCCTTTCGTTCTTTCCCTCTTTCTTTCCTTCTTTCTTTGCCTAAAAATAATGTGAAAGGATTTCGCAGAAAATTTGGTAAACATCGCGGTAAACATAATAGTGAGAAAAATAATCTGCATTGGGAATAGTGCATATAAAATATACCTCACAATATTTTCGAACATTGAAAGTGTTACATGTAAAAATAAGAGAATCATTTTTAAAACAGGAAATTTCTGAATGATTAAATGTGACTATTTATTGTTCAATAAAATGGAACAAGTTTCTTGGAAACCTCGAGGTAGAAAAAGAAGTAAAGACGAGGAAGCATGGAAAAGAAATATTAGAAAAATTCGAAAGAATAAGGTATTTAAAAATTTATATAAAAATTTGTCTGACTGATTCATATCAAAAGAGATATGAATCAGTCGGACTCGTTCCGTTATTCGTTGCAATATATCATTATATTAAATTAATATACTTATTTGGAACATTTCTTTGGTATTTACATGCATGAAATTCTCATTATCCTAATTATTTTAATTAACAATTACCTTATTTTATTAACTTGTGATAACAAATTTAAGTTTTTCGTGCAGATCTTCAGGAATCAGCACTGTGGCTCGCCTTTCTCATAGACGACGCTCGAGTTATTCCTGAAATTTTAATGTAAAAAATGGAAAACTTTGGGATTTAGAGCGAGTTGAAGTGAAAAAACACTGAAAATCGTCGTTTCTCAAAAATGGTGTTTTTTGCATTTATTTTGGAAACAGAAAAAGTGACAACTTTTTACAAGTGGAAAAAAAGATGCAAAATAAAATTTCCTATAAGGATATATGTTTCAAAAATCAAAATTTTGATTTAAAAAAAAAGTCACTCAGGGGCCAACGGAAAGGTGCAGAAAAATTGTATACCCCCTTATTACATCCTGCGGTTCAATTGTGGCGTATACAGTGCAGCGAGAACTTTGGCAGATGCAAACCGTAAAACAAAATCGACGGTTGATCATAAGACAAAAAGACGAATACATCAAATCAGCACAAAGATAGGTTGGGCAAGACAGTACGCGTCCCGCATTCAGTGTGTAATTGATTACATCGAAGAGCCTATTCCGGAGTGGTTGCTGGAAGGGCGCACAATGCTCCTGCCGAAGAAAGGCTACTTAGCTGACCCTAAGAATTACAGGCCAATAACTTGTCCGAACACACTGTATAAGATCTTCACAGCTATCTTAAATGATAGGATTCTTCGGACAATTGAACCTGTGTGACAATAGAGGTACGAACAACGCGACTCAAAGAAGGGCGTAGCAGGCTGTCTGGAGAACCTGCTCATCGATAGATGTGTCTGTAAAGATGCAGCATCCTATCAGCGTTACCTATCGATGGCCTGGATTGATTACCGGAAAGCTTTCAATTCAACCTCCGATAGACTTAACATCTGTCTGTTGGCATGCTTAAAGGTTCATCCACACATGGTGAGGTGCGTAGAGAGATTGATGCCGCTTTGGAAAACCAGATTTACTATCTCATCTGAAAAATATCGTGCGATAACTAACAGTGTCACCTTCTAAAGAGGGGTGTTTCAGGGCGACACCATGAGCCCTTTTTTCTTTTGCCTCACATTATTGCCACTATCTCACGCACTTCGCCATTCCGAAGGGTACATCTACGGCAAACCTGGAAATCGAAAGCATAAGGTCACTCATATATTTCCCATGAATGATCTTAAGATCTATGCTAAAAATAAAGAGAAACTACATCTAGCTCTAGACATAGTCAAAGAGTACACTCACGAGATTGCAATTACCAAAAGAATGCACCTTAAGTCGGTCTCGGAATACTGAATCTTGAATGTCTTCACAACAGGATTAATCTGGGTACAGCACATATATTCGCAAATGGCCAAGACCATCTTCTTAAAACGGTGAAGAAACACGAAGAAGTGGGCAAAGGGTCGTCTCTGTACAAATAAGCGGAGGAGGCTGCTGAAACACTCGGCCTTGATTTCAATATCAGGGGTGAGCAAAATGCATGAAATCTTATCCATCTCCAGTACTCACTTCTGAAGGCCTGGGTTAAGAAAGCACAACAGAAAAACTTTCGCGAACAGCTCCTTGACAAGAGGATGCACGGCATCTTTCACAGAAATGTGGAGGATCCGTCGATGTCGTATGAGCTAACGTTTGCTTTCTAACGCTGCTTTCTATAAATGAAGGCACAGGATCTTTGAATGTAAAGAAAAAAGATTGCGAAAAGGAACAGCTTGAAATGAAACTAGTGACAGATGCAGAAGAAAAAGATAAACAAACTTTGGAAATTGAAGTGCCCAGATAACAAACGTGCCTGGACCATAACCCGACCGATGGGCGTCGGACCGCGTGCTTGCAATAAGGCATCGCATGGTCGGTAAAATGTGCAGCAGACCGCCGTGCGTGCACAATGGTTCACCCCCTGCCAGCACGCCTGTTGGCGTGAGAGGACCGTTAGCAGCACGATGGGCTGGGAATGATATGCCTGCCTTGAAGCAGTGTTTAGTCAGATCTAAGGGCAGCCATCTAATATGCGCCGAGTTAGTGCGTAGAAACGATTTTTTTAGTCTCGAGGTTTTTTAAAAACAAATGGCTAATTGACGTTAATATAAGAGTGTTTTGATGTTCGGGCCGTTGTTCAAGGCGAACTACATTTTTTGGTGAGAGAATTTCAGGTGATTCTAACTTTTCTATTCCTATTTTCGTATTTACTTCAAAACTAAAATAATTGAGGCACTGAAAATGACAACTAGGAAAACCCCAAAAGTGAAAGAGTTCAGGTTAAACAAAAAAAAAAAAAACGTTTCCTGTAATGGGATTCAAGACAGGAAATTCTGAAAAAATCATAGAAGCTAGAGAGGATCATAAGAAAATATTCCTAACCTCAGTCTTCCTGAAATCTTTGTGAAATAATTGAAGCCTTTGTGAAATCTTTTAATCTATCCGAAATCTTTGCGATATATTTGAAATCTTCGTAAAATCTTCGAAATCTTTGGGAAATCATTGTAATGTTCCTAAAATATTTGGAAGTATTTGCGAAATATTTGAAATATTTTTGAAATATGTGAAATTTTTGGAAAATTATTTAAAAATCTTTGCGCAATCTTTGAAATCTATCTAAAATCTTTGCGAAATACTTGAAATCTTTGTGAAATCATGGGGATATTTGTGAAATCTTTTTAATCTATCCGAAATCTTAGCGAAGTATTTGAAATCTTTGTAAAATCTTCGAAATCTTTGGAAAATCATTATAATTTTTCTGAAATATTTGGAAGTTTTTGCGAAATATTTTGGAAATTATTGAAATCTTTGGTAAATCAATCTTTGTGCAAGCTTTGAAATATATTTAAAATCTTTGCGGAAAATTTAAGATCTTTGTGAAATCTTTGGGAAATCATTGAAATATTTGTAAAATCTTTTTAATCTATCCGAAATCTTAGCGAAAATTCATCTCTTTGGTTGAACATGACTTTTGTAACTGAAAATTTAACAATTCACCTTTCTTAGCTGAAAATTCATGCATTTTGCTTAAAAAATGTCTTCTGTGGGTAGAAATTAATCTTCTTTGTTGAAAATTCATCTTTTCGGTTGAAAATCTATCTTTTTGGTTGAAAATTATTCTTCTTGTTTGAAAATTAATCTTATTGGTTGAAATTTAAACTTGTTGTTACAAATTTATCTTTGTGATTTGAAAATAATCTATTTTACTTCATGATTCATAATTTTAGTTGAAAATTCATGTTTTTTGTTTAAAAATTGTGTTTTTTAAAAATAAAAATAGAATCTTTTTGTCCGGGAATTCAAACTATGTTGAAAAATGATCCTTTTTAATCTAAAATTCATATATTTGTTTGAGAATTCATGCATGTCTTTTTTGGTAGAAAAAAAATCTTATTAGATGAAAATTCAACTATTGGGTTAAAAGCATCTTTCTTGTTGAAAATGCATTATTTTCACTTTAAAGGTTAGGAATTTGAAGCTTCTTAAATTAAATTTAATAATACCCACATTAATTTTACCTAAATGTGCACAGAATTTAAAGTATTAAAATTAGACGATAAATCAAAAATTGGTGTGAATTATTATTCAAATTCATAAACTTTAGAGATAAATTTGAGAATTAATTAATTATGTTTTTAGTATTAATTAATTATCTAAATAATCGATGGTGCTAGTATATTTGAAAATATCTTATAATAAAATTTGTCCAATCTTTCTAAATTGAACATATTAATTAAATTCCTAGAAATTAATAAATGCAAACAGTTATAATCAACTTGTGAAACTATATACTTATTCCAAGTCGATTGCTTTGAAAATTGCTAAATATTTGGAAGGCTCTATACCAGGGCTCGCCAGAATGCAGTCTTTGACTGACAAGACTGACAGTGTCAGTAACGAAGACTAGGTCAAATAGACCCCAATAAATTTTCGTCGAACTTCTCCTTCGACTGGTCCCTAATCCTTCACGGTAAATTACAGTTGGAAAAAATGTATTGCGGACTCAAGTAGAAAAAAATTTAGACCCTTCGGTGTGAACAATGAGCCGCAACGAACCGTGACCGTAAAGACCGTAACCCTTTCCAGGATTCCTGGAAACCGAAGAAAAAAATAACAGAAAAACTTTCTGTCAGTCTCGCACTTGTCGTCTCAGTCTGTACTTGCTGAAATTGGTGAGCCCTGCTCTATACTATGGAAAATTATACCTGGAAAAATATGAGATACCTGGAAAAACCTGGAACTGACAGGGAATTTTTTGTAGGATTTGAGTAGACACCCTGTAAATGATCAAGATGCTTTAATTTTGCAGTCTGCTAAACATGTATAGAAGTATCGCACGAGAACTCGGGTAACTTTCGAGAGTAGTTTCTAAAATAAACAAAAAGGGAGAAAAGTTTTCTTGAAGAATCATGCTATTTTCATAGAAGTGATATTCCATTTGTTGGCTCTAACGGAAATTTATCTTGAAAAATAATATCATCATCTGAGAAGACTTCATGGTAAAACCTACTCTTAAGACCATGTACAGATAACTTTATAAGGAACCCGAATTCTCTTGGGAAGCTCTTGGTTATCGCTCTAAACTCACTTAAGTGCTCAAAGGACATTTCATTGAATTTAGTAAACTTTTTAAAAGTATTTTTACATTCTTTTCCTAATGAGAAGGTATTGGCTTTATGTAAAATTTGACTTAGTCGGTTTTCATCAAATATCCAAGTTTTGAGACTCCCTGAGTCAGAAACAACGATTTTTACGAAGGTGTCTGTCTGTCTTTAGTCTGTAGGCACGATAACTTTCGAAAAAATGATCGGATTGGATTGGGCTTTCGCACACTTTTTTAAAACCTAAAGAAAAGGACAAGTTCCTTAGCCAACCATTTTGGATAAAAATTCAAAAGATTTTTTATCTACACACTTATATAATTTATTAATCTCCTTAAATTTTTTAGCATGACCACGAGCTTCGCATAGGGGGATAAAAACTGAAAGAGTTCTTCTTTCACATTCTTAGAATCGGCTTTGAAGTACCCTTTATTTCCTGGTCCAGAAAGTAAGAACATTTTTGAAAACGTTATACTTGAAGTACTGAAAAGTACGAAACAGAGGTTTCGAAACAGATAGAAAAGGGCAGGAGTACAGTCAACGCCCAACCTGCAGAGTGAAGAGATAGAAGAGATCAATAGGAAAATTTGGGAGTTGACTGAAATGATTGCTTCGAAGGAATCGTCTGCGGATGAAGCTCAGGATTCAAAAACTTCAAGCAATGAGGACGATGAGCAGTTTTAAAAAGAACAATTTTAAGAAACGCAATTAATACATCACCGTTTTGTACTAAATTTCTAGTTTTAATTATTTGTAACTTTATACCAAAACTTAGTCTTTCAACTTCGTTTGTTTAAATAAGTTTAACTATGTTTAACTTTGTTTGTTTTAACTAAGGTCATGTTCTTATTGAAGTTTCGATATTTGTTTATTCTTTCAAACATATTGTAATTCTAAGTTCATGTTCTTATTGAAAGTAACATATATTTATTTCTCTTTTCAAACATGTATATATATATTTTTTATTTATTACAATTACTGCAAATAAATAATAGTCATTATTGATTATACAAGATGTCCCACAACCTATACAATCCCTTTTACTATGTGATAGTGCACACAAAAATAACCCAAAAAGTCCTTTAAAATAAAGTTGTGCAAAGCTTAGTTTGGGCACAAAAACGCTTTAAAGTTGGACCTAATCAACCAATGAGGAGCGAGCTTCAGCGACCACTTGTACGCACACACTATCTTAATGCTTGAGATACGTACAAGTGGTCGCTAAAGCTCGAAGCTCGCTCCTCATTGGTTGATTAGGCCCAAAATTGAAGCATTTTTTGTGCCCAAACAAAGCTTCGCACAACTTTTTGTTAGAGCACTTTTGTGTGCACTATTACATAATGCGAAAGGTGGTATAGGTGGTGGGATACCCTGTATATCAAAGTCTATAATTGATAGCACTTCGGGCTTGCGCACTGCTGGCACGTGGCCGGCTTGTTAGTCGCCGGACGGTCAGGCGGGCGTAATAGCCAGCAATAGCGGACACATTCAGCGGCTCAGGTGCCGGTACATCGGTCCTGTTAATCGGACCGCGATCCGGCACATACGCCTGCCACAGGCGGGCATTTTGTTATCTGGGTCCCCGTGCAGAAATCGCCATATATATTACCGATTACCGACTAGGGCCTGATCCGATGTGTACTATCTGGTCCCGATAGGAAGAATTCTATGGCCCTGACTCGTACCAGACCGGGCTGTGTACTGTGACGTCATATAACCTCTTCGCAGAGCCATCTTAAGCCATATGCGCTAGATGTAATATAACCACGAACATAACCTTAATTTTTGTTTTCCTTCGTGGTGTTGTGTTACAAATGTCCTGGGAGTGTTCAACCGTATAATATATTCTTAACACATCAGTAATAAATGCCAAAATTAAGGAGCACACCGCGAGTTCGCAAACATCGTGCCATCAGCAAAATTCCGTATTTACGCGATGAAAACGAAAGCAACGAAGTTAAGTCTTTTATGGTATTATTAAATTTTATGGTATATTTAATTGTATTGTACTGGATCCAAATTCTAACCTAAACATTCGATTTCCTCATTTTAGTCAAAAAAATTATTATTTGATATTTTTTCACTCGGCAGCGCTTTTTTGCAGTAGCAAAATTTTTGGTAGCGCAATTTTGAGGTTATAATTTGAAGGATTTTAATTCCTAATGAAAAAGTAAATAATGTGGCTAGACTCGGGTAATTAATAGGAGCCAGACCGGGGACAGATCGGGCGTTTAATCGGGCCCCTAGACATGGCTCCACTGTGGCTACGTGTTTCATGATGACCCAGCAAAAAAAAAAAA